>JAKSZT010050754.1:97080-129786 GCA_026826555.1 Tolypeutes matacus | reverse complement strand
GCTCTATGTTCCACTTAGTTTTTCTTCCTCCTCCCCTTAGAACCTCTGATAACCACTATTTTTACATCAATGTTGAAGTAACTATTGAGTGTGCAATTCTAAAGATAGGGAGCAGTTGTAGAGGATGTGCAATTCAATAGGCAATATATTGGTCGCTGCAGTTTCTTTTTCTCTTATACTGCTCTCACCTGCTTTCCCTATGTGCTCTTCTTGTAAATGCACTACGGTACACTCTACGCCTTCTCAGAAGACTGAATAAAAGGGGAGTTAACAGAGAAGATGCAACTTACAAGAAAAAAGAAGATTTGGGGCAAAAGGGGTTGGAAACCATGAGCCAGTCTCTGCCCAGCCTCTACCCATCTCCTACTGTGGTACATCTGTGCTCCACAGGCTTTTCTTTTTCATGGTGGTAATGTACAGATAAACATCATCTTAAAGCCCTCAATTACCTCTGCCTCAGAAGCTATTGTTCACTGGAGCTGTCACTATCTCTCTGCAAAATTAAAACACACACACACACACACATACTAGGGATGGATGTGATTGTCCTGGAGGCCCTGACCACCTTTCTCGTATCTCTGAAAACTTCTCAGTGCCACTCTGGGTCTTATATTTCAGGGAGATGGACATGCCTCTGGTACCTCAATGAGTTCCAGGCCCTGGGGCTTGATACTTGGCTATGACTTAGGCTCTGCTACACATTAGAGAATTTGGGTCTGAATTTGGCTGTCCTATCCTCACTTCTGATTCTATAGGTTGCTATTGTTCAGTTCAGGTTTAGGATAACTTTACATCTATTTTTTTTTTTTTTTTTGCCTTTACTATGACCTGTGTTTTGTCTATATGGTGATATCAGGATAGGTCAGTTTATAGAACAGAAAAATAAAAGCCAACAATACTCAATGATATGTATAAAATCACAGAAAAAAATCTATGTAAAAGTGCTCATACATTTAAGGAAATCTTTGCAGCAGTATATCTATGATCTACTGGTTCTACTCTTATCCAGAAAAAGTAAAACACTGTTCCTTCTACTATATAAAATGTGTTGCATCATCTTTCAGAAACACACTTACCATGAGCTGGCTAGTCTGAGACCCTCTTTAGCATCATATGTCCCAATAATATCCCATTTCTCCTTCCTGACATATTCAAGGTCTTCTAGAACTCATTGTTCAGATAAGGATTCTATATTCTCCTGGAATGGGTGAGGCTCTGAGCCTGAACACATGGTTCAGTTCCTCTCAGGACACATAATACCCATGAAGCTGGGGTAAGCTAAGGGCTGTAGTGGATGGAACACTGCTTCTTAAGGAGCAGATGTTTTGAAGTACCTTGAAGAGAGGTCTTCACAGAAAGATTCATATTTCTCAGCCCAAGCACCCTGCTCTTTCCAAGTCAGGGTGTCTTCCAGAAGTCTTTATGTGCTTTACCCTCTGTCCTTGAGAATGTTCTGCTCTTAGTTTCTTCTGCCAGCCGTCCTGCCTCTGCAGCCTTTGACAGATCTTGCTGCGTTGTGATAAGCTCTTGTTTCTGTATTTCTGAATTCTCCTGTAAGCAGAAACAGATTTCTTCCTCCTATTTCATTTCCATTTTCATGTTGGCCATCAGGATTCACTGGGCCAGTTGGTGGCACAATCTGGGATGGTGCTGTTTTTGGCAGGATCTTTGCCTCTCCAGCATCTCCTCAAAGAATATGCAGCAGATGAATCCTTACTTCACATCATACTCTACATGTGCCAAGTAATGCCTCCATGGAGGGGAACATGTGGCAACAAACCACACAATGAAAGCCATGCTGCCTGGTGACCAGCCAGCCTGGGGTAAAAGCATGGGGCCTCTCATCCTCCTCCACGTTTATAGTGGGCTCAGGTTCGCAAGTCTCAGGGTCATCCTGGAAGGGCTTTCGGGAGCTGAGCAAGGACTCGGTGTTGATTGGACCAGGGAGACAGTTGATGGTGCTCTCTTTGGAGAGTTCATCCTCAGAGATCCGGAGTGCTCTTTGCACTGGTGAATATGAGGTTTGGGTTTGCCCCTCACCAGGTGCACCCTTTACTCAGCACACTCAGGTAAAATATTTGCACCTGACCCTTGATGCTCTGAAGCAGATGCATAGATGAATGAAGTAATGGTCTTCTCAATGGAAGTTGAAGAAGACATCTCTGTTACCCTTGGAATCATGCTTGGCCTGGAGCTTGGAGCCTTTGATAAGGTATCACATTGTAGGAAACATTTTTACTCCTTGAAAATACTATAACAAATATTGGGATTTTATGTTTACAACTATAAATTCATATCTATTTATCTATCTATGTATCTATCTATTTTTCTAACTATCTATCTCTATATATAAACTTTTGTATCTGTTTTTGAATTCCAAATGATTTTTTCATTTGTGACATTGAAATCACTTCATATGCCTGAATCTTCCTAATAGTATGCTACTTCTTTAAAGAAGTTTTTTATGAAAGTAGTTTTCTTAACAAATTCAGAAAACAAACTCTGAAATAGAGGAAATGGTCACCTCTTTTTAACATTTTCAAATTTCTTTTAAGGGAAGGCTTATGGAAAAGAAATTATATTTAGAAGAAAGATAGTAACTTGTATAATCTCACAGTTATACCTCTTCTTTTTAGCATTTTTAACCAAGCAATTTTAATGTAAAAATTGCATTTTTCCTGAAAATAATGTCCTATTACCATGCTTTTATTAGATGATCTCAAAGGTATTGCTTTCCTAAATTCCTCAAAAATTACAATCTCATTAGAAAATGTAATTGCAATTACACTGAGGTGAAAATCTTCCTAAACACCCTTTTCTCCTGTCCCGCACGTCTCTGCCTCAATTGCCCATTTCTTCTCTTTTTATCTACACAAAACATTTAGATCTTGGAATGCATAATTGGATAAATTTTCTGTGCCAATTCTGGAAAACCTTCAGATTAAGAATTTTTGTATTTGCTCACTCATTTATTCATTTATTCATTCATATTAAGATTTTTTGTTAATTTTCTACTAAGTAACAAAAAGTACTTTCTCAGCAAAAGCCTCAGTGAACTTTATCCCATTACCTCAAATCATTCATTTTTGTTCTGGTCCAGGATAAATCAGGACCCAAATAAATCATGGGAACCCTGGACAGGGAGAATCAGACCCTTCATTTTCCAGCTCCCATCAGTCAGACAATTTTCCTTCCATCCTTACCTAAAGTTTTTGAGAAAGGTCTCTTCTTCCCAGAGTGTTGTTTCATCTTACCTCGGTGAATGTGAACCTAAAAGAACAGTTTCTGCAAGATTTTATCACTTGTCTTAGTTGTAAGTGCTGTCCCAACTTTTCTTGAAGTGTGGGCTCTGATGTAATCTTGAATAGCTGTCAATTTACAACCAAAATCATTCTCCAATAGGGAGATCTGAGATTAACAACCTCACAGAGGAGTACTTGGGAGCTAAGTGAGCACCAAGGCTTCCAGTAACCCTTGTCTGAATCATCACTGACATAGCTCAGTTCTGTGGGCTGTTTGAATCTAAACGTGACAACAAGTAAAATGTGGCATCTGTCAAAGAAGCATATTTTGGTGAAAAGAGCAAGATTATATAATAAAAATGAATTGAAACCTTTCCCTGTCCTCAAAAAAGGTGCTGTCAGTTGTGGGAGAGAGAAAAAAGTACAGTGATTGATAACTAAATGTGATGGGATATTTCTTTCTCCCAAACCTCTCATCTGACTGTGGTGGTTATGCTTCATTTTAAAATGGAGGCCTAGCATGCTCCCTGGCTAGAACTGTTCAGAGCCAGCTTTGGTAGATGCTGTAAGGGAGAGAGGAAACAGGAACATATCTCATGATCCAGCAAGCCTCTTACGACTAAACATGAGGAGGTGGGCATTTGAACAAAAGTGAAGTAGAAACTTCTAAAAATGTCTACAAACCAGTAAGGGAGTGTCTACTCTGAAAAGTGGGTTAGTGTGTGGCAGTTTCAAGGGGGTTGGTAAGTGGCTGTTTTACTGACTCCTGCTTAAATCCTTTGTTTGAGTCCCAGCTTTATGGTTCACTGACCATATGCTCTTGTATGTTTCATTTGACCTCTCCATGCTTCACCTACTCATCTGTAAAATATAGAGGACACTATCCCTAACATAGATTTTTCATTAGTATGAAATAATCTAACACATGCAGATATAGAGCAATGAAAGGCTGGTAAATATTAAGACCATTCAAATGCTAGCTATTACTGTTATGCTTTAGATCACAGTAGGCTTAGTATGTCCAAACTAGGTGATTTCCCTAATTTATGGATTCAGAATGCCCAAAATTCAAATTTAACCCTAGTCCTGCTTGTGGATTCTAAGAATGGTCATTTAAAATTATCTTATTAATCTTATTAATAATATCTTATTAATGCTTGTACTTAAGAAACTTATTTTTATAAAATTGAAACTTAGCGTAGTCATATATTTTCCTTAAGAGTTACCTCCTGAAAATTTTCTTGTTACACATATGTAGCCTCTGTGTAAGTCAAACTCAGCATATAAGCTCATGGCCTTTCCCCTGGCATGGGACATGATACCTGGGCATGGGCTTCTCTGGCACAGACTGATAAATACACTTCAATGATAAGAATAGGAGGAAACTTCCTCAACATGAGAAAGGGCATATATATTAATAAGACACAACTAACATCATAATCAATGGTGAATTGCTAAAGGCTTTCCCTCTAAGATTTAGAACAAGACAAAGATGACCATTGTTATCACTCTTATTTAACATTGTGTTAGATGTACTTGCTCATACACTTAAGCAAGGAAAAGAAATAAGTCATCCAAATTAGAAAGGAAGAAGTACAATACTCACTATTTGCAGGCGATATTATCCTAGGTAGATAGCCCTGAAAAATTACAGCAAAGCTTCTAGAGCTGATAAATGAGTTAAATAAAGTGGCAGCATATAAGATAACCATGGAAATATCAGAAACATTTCCATACACTAAAAATGAGCCATTTGAGGAGGAAATTGAGAAAAAATTCCATTTCCAATATCATATAAAAAGAAATATCTGGGAATAAGCTTAACTAAAGATGTAAAGGTCTTGTACACAGAAATCTTCACAACATTGTTGAAGGAAATCAATGATGACTTTATAAATATAAGAATATTTCATGCTCATGGATTAGAAGACTAAACATCATTAAGTACCTACCAAAATCTTACCTAATTTGATTTACAGATTTAAAACAATCCCAATAAAAATTAAAACAGCAATTTTTTACCTAATTGGAAAAGTGAATTATGAAATTCATTTGGAAGGACAAGGGCCCTGCAATAGCCAAAAGCATATTGAAAAAGAAAAATGAAATTGGAAGAATCACACTACCTGATGTTAAAGCATACTACAAATCTATAAAGGCCAAAACTGCATGGTATTGACATAAGTGAAGGTATAGTGAACAATGGAACCAAATTGAGTTTTCTGATTTTGCACCTCACATATACAGTCAACTGATATTTGGCAAAGCCACTGAGCCCACTCAAATGGGACAGAATGGCCTTTTCAAGAAATGGTGCTGGCAGAACTGGATATCCATGTCCAAAAGAATGAGAAAGGATCAACATCTAATGCCTTATGTAAAAATTAACTGAAGATAGATCAAAGACCTAAATATATGGTCCAAGACTATAAAACTCCTACAAGATAAAGTAGGGAAGTATCTACGAGATCTTGTAATGAAAGGAAAAATAGATAAATGGGACCTCTGCAAAATTAGAAACTTTTGCACTTCAAAGTAGTTTTTCAATAAAGTAAAAAGGCAGCCTATTCAATGGGAGAAAATATTTGAACCACTTATACAATACAGGCCTAATGTCCAGTATATATAAAGAAATCCTACATGTCAAATATACAATGACAAACAACCCATTTTTAAAATGGATAAGAAATTTAAATAGAGTCTTTTCCAAAGAGGAGATACAAATAGATAAATAGCACTTGAAAAGTAGTAGAATGTGGGGAGCCAGTGCTCAATACAGACAAAAGCCATAATAAGGTGGAAGGCAGTGGAACTGCCAAACCATGCTCCACACTGGCTACACCATTTTGCATTACCACCAGCAGTGAATGAAAGTTCCCTTACCTCCATTTCCTCTCCAAAACTTGTAGTTCTGTTTTTTTTTAATATCCACCAGTCTTATAGGTATAATATATCTTAATGAAGTTTTGATTTGTAATTCCCTAATAGCTAGTGATGTTAAGGGTAGTGCATTTTTATGCTGTTTGGCTTAGAAAGGCCACATCTGAGCAACATGGAGGGTTTTAGTAGGTATCTCTTAGGCAATATATAATATTCAAAGTAGGAAAGACTCAACTCCATCATGAAAACAATGGAGGAATGGCAAAAGCTATTTGAGGGATTTGCTGTGGGGATCTGCAGACTAGGAGAGTGCTGCACATCATCCAGTAGGGAAGATACAGAAAGACAAAGAGGCCAAATGAAGACAATGGATTACTAACCCCGTAGCTGGGAATGGCATTTATACCCCACACTCATGATGCATAGCTTACAGCTTTCTTTTAAATGGCTAAAAAATAAATTCATTTATTGTAGTATGTGAAAAAAGTTAAATTTAAACATAATTTTGATGTTTCCACCCCTATCCCATCAGGTCTCAGCTTGGTCTCACAAGGTTAGAGAAGGTAGATTTGTTTGGGGACCAGGAGACCTCGGTCTGTGACTTAAACCCAGGTAAGGCTGTGTCCAGAAAGCCTCACCAAGCAGGATCAGTGCTGAGAAGTCAAGGGAGGAGATGCCAGGAGAAGTAAAAAGCCTATGGAGCCTCCTCTGGCTCCTAGTCTCCTGTGTTCATATCAGGTACTGGGCTTGGACTTTTTATCATTGTCTCTTTGTACAGACCTGGCTAATCCATGACTGTGTTCTCATTGCTCCACAGTGGGATCTCTCTAGTGTGCTTTTGGCCCAGCTATATGACAACTCTGATTGACTCATTCCACAGAGTCCCCAGAGACCCAGAATCCTTCCCTCCTCCACCTCACCTCCTCTTCCCCCTGTCCAGTCAGATGTCCATACTTTATAGGTGAATTTATTGGGGATCAGAGAGGATGAAACATTCAGGGTCACAATATCAGCTAGAAGCAGAGAAGGCCTGGAACTCAGTGGCCCTAGGTCAGAGTGCAAAGAGCAGCTGGGTTTGTAGAGGCCTAATTAGGCTGATTAGGCACAGAGAATTTGTGGGCTCCAACTCACTGCTTTAGAACACACCCCTCAGAAGGCCTGCCATGTGCAGTCTGGGGATTTCAGTTGGTTAGAGTAAACATCCCTCAACAAACCTCTTTTTACATATTATCCATAAGGATAACAAGTGTTTCTTCCACTTTATCCTTTTCAGTCTCCAAATGCAGTGGGTATTTTCTGCTTTTGACCATTATTTGGACACCAAGTAATATTTTTTAAAACTTTTTTTAAATTTATCATTCATACATGAACATTTATAAATGTAAGTGTGTAAGTTGTGAACTTACAAAACAAGCATGCATATCATCATAGAGCACTCCCACACATTACCCCACCACCACCAGCTTGCAATGTATGAAGCAATTGTTACAAACTATGAAAAAGCATCATCAAAACACTGCTACTAACTATAGCCAATATCTTAAATTTGTCATATTGTTCCCCCAACCCACCCAGTTAATGACACCTTATATTAGTATTATATACTTGTTATAGTTCATGAGAGAATGATCTCATATTTGTTCTGATAACCACAGTTCATCTTCTGCCACAGGATTCATTGTGTTATACAGTCCATGCTTTTAAAAATCCATTCAAGGCATACACTCAGTGGCTCTCAAATTCATCAGAGTGTTGTGCTGTCATTATCTCAGTCAACTTTAGGTTTTCAATATTTCAAAAGGAAAAAAATTCCATACCCCTCATATAGTGTATTTGTTTTTCAAATTTAGGGTGATGTTTATTCCCAGAAAAATAGGCGATGGGCATCTGATTGCATAGATCCTTGTATTTCTCACAGAAATTTCACTGGGTGTTCAGCATAAAAACAAAAGTTGTCATCAAGTTGCTTTGAAGATGAACAGTCTGAGTTTTGTTTCCCCTTGTCCTTGGACATCACTGTCTTTGGCCAGTATGTGTCTTAAAGTATCTTTGGCCTTTTTACACATACATAAAGAAATGTTAGATGGAACCTGTTTCAGAAGCTCTTGTGAGAAAAGTGCAGGAACAAAGTCAAGATCACAAAGTAATACCTGTGCTGTTACCAATTTTAGCCCAACTTGAGCTGACCTATTGTTACACAAACCCAAGTTTCTGGTAGTTTGTAACAGCAGCCCTAATGATAAAAACTGTCATTGTATTAGTCTGCCAAAGGAGTGCAGATGCAAAGTATCAGAAATCTGTTGGCATTTATAAAGGGTATTTATTTGGGATAAAAGTTTACAATACCAAGCCTGTGGAAAGTCTAACTCAAGACAACATAAGAGGTGCTTTCTCACCAAATTCAGGTGCCATGTGTTCAAGCAAGTTGGTGGGTGATCTCAGCCTTGTCTCTATTCTGATCTGGACTTCATCTTCTTGAGCTTTGTAGATCCAGTCTTTGGAGACTTCATACTTAAGTGATCCTGTAGTTCTCTTTGTCTTTGTGTAGGACTTGTTTCTATCTGGACCTTCTCTATCAGTCTCAGATGTTCTCTTCTCTTCACAATGTCAGCTATAATCTGTCAGGTGAATGGCTCATCTCTCCCTGGGGCCTCAGATGTTTGAGCCTTTTCCTTTCTGCCACATGGCAGGATTAAAAATGACAGAGGTTTCTCTTTCTGTATGTCTTTGTGAGTGTCCATTTATAACAGATCCAGAAATGGGGTGAGGAATCAAACTGAGTCATGATTTAACTGGCATAGTCAAATCAAAAAGGCCAAAAAGCCATCTTAACAGGTAATCTAATCAAAAGAAACTCAACTGAATTTAATATAATCACACCCAGAGGAATAGATCAGTTTACAAACATAATATTTCTCCTTTTGGAATTCATAAAACTGCCACAGTCAAATATTGTAGAGTGGTCTTATAGAAGCCTGTTGGACTCATATTAGAGTTTGAAGGGACAAAACATTACTCTGTAACGCCTTGGGCCTTGTCTCTCCAGACTTGCATTGAAACTATGAACTCTAAGATATCAGCACATTTTAGCATACTTTAACTTGGCCAATCTGAAGGAAGACAAAAAGGAAAATGATTGCCTCCTTGTCTATGATTCTCAAATAGTTTCCAATTGTTTTCTGGGTTAGGAGAAGTGAAGTACTCCCGAGGTTCTTCAATACCTTGGAGTTCTAAACTTACAGCCAAGTGATAGGGTAGTAGTAGAAGATTTGAGAGAAGTCTGAGGTTTTCTCATCAGCTCTAATGTTATAGGAGTTTCTACCTTTAATAATATCTGTTTTTAAATGTAGTGATTATTGTCTAGTAGTTTATTTTGGGACAAAGGCAAGAGATTTCATTTACAGTGGTCAATCAGGCTCCTGGTGCACAAGAAATTATCAGAGCAGAGTTAGAGCCTCTTCTGGGAATCTGCACTAAATTGCTTTGATCACCTTCCATCCAAGCTCAGAATCTGCCTGGGGAATATAAAATCTAGTAGAGTAACCAAGTGTTGCCTGGTCTCTGCAGGTATATAATCGGCATGTGAAATGGCTGCAGAATGGGACAGGTGGATGCATCTATATCAGAAGTTGGGTTCCTGGTGAATGCACATGGACACTTCCTTCCCCATGTGCAGTCACCTCATATTGAGGAGGAGTGCAGTTCTCATTCTTTTCTGCAAAAGTGGGAGCACATAAGGGTTTCCACTTTGAACAAGCTTATAAAGACTGCATAGATGCTGAAACCCTTTCAGGACAGAAATGCTGTTAGTATTTCAGGCAAAAAGCCATGGTAACATTTTATTTGGGGATTTCCCTCCAATCAAGCCAATGTTGAGTCATCAGTATTTAGATATTAACACACACTGATAAATCACAAAAGCTTATCAATAATCTGTTTTAAAATAATAAAATATACAGTGCACACACACACAAAAATACAAAACAATCAGAGATATCAGAAATCATGATCCATTAAAAGGAAGAAGATAAAAATCCAGAAAACACCAGTGAAAAAGACAAGAATATGGAAAAATCAAATGATGCCTTTTTAAAAATTTTCAAGATGAAGGAAAATAGAGAAAGAATTCACATATATCAGGTAAACAGATAATGAGAAATATGAGAATTTTAGTAAGTATTGGGAGTGACATTCTGTCACTTTGGCCATACCATATTGCTTAGAAGTGTGTGAATAAATCCAGGTTACATCAAAGAGGAGGGGATTACACAAGGATACGTATTCCAAGGTGGGGCCCTTGGAAGATACTACATGTTCTCTTCCTTACTAGTGGTAATTCTTCTACTTTAAGTTCATGCATTATGTTCAGGGTCTGATAAAGTCCCTGGGAAGTCGGTGCTAGAAGGTACCCATGGTTCAAGTGAGGACACTGGAGAAACCCAAAGGGCACAATGACTTGACCAGGCTCACAGAAAGGGAAGAAGTAAAGCTGGGTCTCAACCCTCTTCTTTCTCAATCATGGAGTCCTAAATTTCCCAGGCTTTCCTATGAGACTGTGGTGAAGAATGTGTTCTTGTAAATGTAGACTCAAGTAGATGACATGGGAAAGGAGGGTGAAGATTCAGCAACCCAAGGGGACTTAGGACATGTTTTGTTCAAAGAAAGGGCACAGGTAAAGGGACCCTATGAAGTGACACCAATTCCTTGAAGATATAGCACAAAAGAACTTGGGGCCTTGGTAGCTGGGAACCCACATTATATAGACAAACCTCATGAGGTTACTGTGAACATTTAGGGAAAAAGCGTGGTGTATTGAGCAGCAGACTCACAAATCTTCTTGGAAAGTTCTTTCCTGGTTCCTGACTTTGGGATAAGGATTGCTAGGTGTTCTGTTGTTTTTAATGTTTACTATATTCCTTTCTTCAATAAAGAGGTGCTCTAACTCCCACCTCACTGACCTTGTGGCCATGAGAACACTTATTTTCACATTTGAAAAGGAGGTTTGAGATTTCATCTTTGAAATCAATATCCTTGGAGTAGTTAAAACAGGGGTAGCAGGGGGGTGGCAGGGTTATTCCTGCCCCCATCATTCTCCTGCAGGTGGCATGTATCATTGATTTCTGGGCTTTGAGAGACAAATGACAGAATTTAGTGGCATGGAAGACTTGGGGGGAGGGTCAATTGAATTTCTGTATAAAAGCCAAAAAGAAAACTTTATCAATTGAAAAGGGTAATATGTATTTGTTGTTATAACAAACATTAGACCTAAATGTTACATTAAATTCCCATTTTTGTAATACCCTGGTAGTTTTTTTTTTCTTTCATATCCTGCATCAATTTAAATGTGATGCAGTCTTTCTCAGTAGTCATTGAAATAAGAAATCTTACAGGGTCAATAGTATATTTTATAAGTGGCCAATTGTGGGTGCTTCTTAGTTATTCCCCTCATTCCTGATGGCTTCTAGTGTCACCCAGACACCCAGCAGGGCTCAACTCTGCCAGGTTGGCCTTTGCAGGACAGCCAACAGGTTGAGAACAAACTCTGGCTCAAAAAACCCAGGCACTTGTTGACATGGCACAGCTGTTCTGGGATGTGTTTCGTTAAATGAAATACAGGTATGGATGTGTTTTCCTTCAAAGACAAATGCCAGGTTGCAAGGCTAGCCCAGGGCCTTGACGAATGCACTGGTGTCCAAGAAGTTTCATGCACATTGCCCGGAGGTTCCTGAGAACAGAGAAAGTGTGTGGAAAGATTTAATAATCCAGTTGATGTACTATAAGAAAATTGTTATTATTAAGAATTGTGAATTCCTAAGCTTTCTAATCAATAGTCTTTGTGGTTTCAGGGTAGAATTGTGAATGATTAACTTGACCTTTGTCCTTTGGAATATTTTAATGCTGCTATGCAGGCAACCCCAGTACCTATTAACTAAAAACAGATTTTTAGAAGGAGCCAGTCACTAGACATAATATTTGCACTTATCCCCTGTAAAGCTAACATCAAGTTAAAGGTGATGTGTACTGAAACCTTTATGGTCCTGTTTAATGTGTCATGAGTAGAATTGAACAAAGGCCCTTCAAGACACTGTGTCTCCCCTGCACAAGTATGGCCACTCTCCCACTGGATGGATTTGATTATTTTCAATGAGGTCATTCCTGACAATTTGCAAGACTCATTGGAGTTCTGAGATTTGGAACCCCTTAAAAAAGGATAGTCCCCAAGCTGCCATTTGTTTTACCCAGGAGAGGAGGCTCTGCCCACAACCATTTTTCCAACTGGGACTCTGACCAGCTGTCAAAAGGGACTTCCCAGCTTCATGAGAGACCAGATGTTGGGCTTTCCCCTGATTTGGTATATATATTTTCATTCTTTCCTATGTATTTTGTTGATTATTTTCTTTAATGATTGCTCAATTGTTATATTCCTTTGATATAAACACAAACTCATTTGATTAAATAAAGTTGCCTTTCATAGCATTTAGTTTCTGCCTCTTCCTTAGCAAAGCACTAGAGCATACCATTATGGTAGAGGATGGGTATATTATTGCATCTTAGGGTTACCATTGGCTGAGAATGCAGTGAGAGTCACCCAGCAGAGACCCACATTTATGGGAAGAATTCATTTAACTAAGTCTTTGACAGAACTCTCCCTTTACATTTGAGACTACTTGACAAAAACAAGAAATCTCAGATGGCCAAGGCAGTCATTTGCTGGCCTCCCCCAGCACTCAGAGGTTTGAGGGTCTTCCCCCTGTTCAGGCTCTGCCAGCTGGTGCACCAGGATCCTAGCTAAACCCTATTCCTGATGGGAAGGGGTGATATTGGTTCATGACAAAAAAGCAGGGGCCTGGGAAGTGATTGTTGGAGGACAGGAAGGGAAAGAGCTGGGCTGAAGTTCCTTAGAACTTCAACATCTGTAGGTCTGAGGTCTCTACCTAAGGGCAGTGGACAGTGTGGCCATTTAAGCCGGACTTCTATGAAAGAGTCAGTGATTTTTTTAAGAATTCCATTCTGATAGTACACTTTCTGACTAGTTCTGCAATAAGTAGTCACTGAAGGCTTGAGTGAGCCTACAAGGCTCTTCAAACATCCCCTCCCATCTGTTTAAAAAGTGCACAGATATCTGTGAACAGATGTGAGGACTGGAGGTCTTTTCTGCCTGTCCACTTTTGATTGATGGCCTCTGTGTCACCCTGTCACATGTTCTTATTCCCCAACCCGAAAGATTCACTAGGTCCCTGAAGAGGTGCATGATCAGCACTTGCATCATATCAACCTGAACATTGACTGAAGACTCCCTAGTGGAGGGCCAGCTCTTTCTCAGCTTCTGTGGCCACTGAGGACCTGACCAGTAGGGCATAGTTCTGGAAGGTTTTGGAACAACCCAATTATACTGAGTGAATCCTAAGATCCTCTCTTTATTCATGTGTGCCTTTCTATGGAGGACAAAAGCAAGGGAGGGAACAAATCTCTGTAGATATCTAAAAAGTCACAACACCATTCATACATTTCAATGAGAAATACCTTGAAACTGTTAAAAATATCTTCTCAAGTACTCGTATCTTTCTCCAGGATAGGCCATATGTTGGGTCATAAGCCAGATCTCAATAAATTAAAGGAAAATGAAACAATACAAAGCAAATTTCTGATCATAATGAAATGAAACTTCAAATTCATAATAGAAAATGGGAAAATTTTTAAAAATATGGATATTAAAATCCACTCAAATAAGTGGATAGAACATAGAATTACAAGAGAAATCAGTAAATATCTCAAGATGAATGAAAACAAGAACATAACATATCAAAACTTGTGGGATACAGTGAAGGCAATCCTGAAATTTATAGCCCTTAATGCTTATATTGCAAAAGAAGAAAGAGGGACTTCCAGGAAAAATGGCATCTGAATAGGTAAGCAGGGCTCACCTCTGTCACAAAAGCAACAGAAAAAGAGTAAAAAGCTGTCCAAGGGACTTGTTTTGGGACTCTTCAGGCCAGGTGAGTGCTGCATAACCCACAGGAGGATGAGGGGCAGAGAGGTGAATAAAGCAAAATGAAATCTGTTAGTGTGATACTAATCCTGGGTTAACAGAGATCTTCCCTGGGAAGAGGTAAGGTGTGGCAGAGGTTTGTCAGAGAATGGTTTCCATTCAGCTAGTTTGACCAGAAGAGCTCACTTTGAGTCTTGACTCTGACCATAAAAGAATCATCTGAAAGTGGATGTTGAAAGAGTCACCTCCTTGGAATATTTGCTGATGAGCACCATCTGCCAGCTTGCCAGGAAACTGCAAGAAAAAAAAATTCTTACAGGTGTCTCTTGTACCAAACACCTGGGGGAAGGTCTGAACTGCACATCTATTTTGATAATATAAGCTGGGCAAGTTTAAAGACTTAGAATAAGTTGAACCAAAAATCAAATAAAGCTGTGAAACAAAACCACTAGGCAAGAGGGAGAAATTGAACATCAAAGTAAATTCATTAACATATTCACATACCTAGACACCAGCAAACATTGCAAGTCAACATAAGAAATAGGAAGACATGGGTCAACTAAAGGAACAAACCAAAAATGCTGATGAGATACAGGATTAAAGATGACTAATCAATGATAATCACACAAATATCCTAAATCATTCAAGGAGTTGAAACAAATATGACTAAAGAAATAAAGGCTATTAAGAAGAAACTAGGTGAACATAAAGAAAAATATGAAAGCCTGCAATAAAAGTATAGCTTATGGGAATGAAAGACAAAATGGATGAAATTAAAAATAATCAAGGTGTTATAAGGACTATATTTTAAAAATAGAATTTATTTTCTTACAGTTCTGGAGGCCAGAACTCGAAATTGTTTGGTCTGAGGTCAATGTTTCAGTCAACAGGAAAACATTCCATCTGGAGACTATAAGGAAGAATCCATTTTCTTGCCTATTCCACCTGTAAACTTCATTCCTTTAGATTTTCCAGCTTCTGGTAGCTTTCAGCATTCCTCAATCCTTGGTCCCTTCCACCATCTTAAAAGCCTACGTATCTACTCTGACCAGGGATATTTCCAGAATCCTAGGTCATGATTGAATCTCACACATTTTCTTTTATTGTTTATTTTTGTTTCATTTCTACTACAACATAAGAGCAGTGAAGGTGGGAAGCTTGTATATTTATCAATTAGTCTCCAGAAAATTCAGCTTCTGGAATAATTGAAAACTGTAATATGTGATATTGAAATAAATGACATGATGAAGATCCAAAACCTATTATACAGTTTATGCCATTAACCTAGCTCATCTTCATGCAGATACACTTTCAAGATGGGTCTTCTTCTTGTGGAACTGTTTCTTCCTCTAAGACATAGTGCCATTTATTCTTCACAAAGAGTGGATATTTAAAGGGATAATAAGCCAAATGGATCAACAAATATTAATACTAATTGAAATAACTAATGAATGATTGTATGTCCACCTTACCAATTCTGAGGCATTTTGAGAATGAGAACTACCTCATATCTGCAGTGATATTCCACCTCCTTATCTCCTGAGATTTCTCTGTATTTTTTGCCAGAAGTCACCTGGCAACTAATTTTAATTGTAGTGAATATCACATTTCCTCACTAAAGCTTGAGCAAAATTTTCATTCCCAAATGCCCATACTATTCCAGGTCTGAAAACATTACTTTCTTTTAAATTAATTTACATCCTATATAACTGAAAATAGTAATAATGGCATTTACAAGTGAAAATTTATGCACCATCAGGCATTATTAATTTATCTATTTTTTATGTTCCACTAATTACTGTTATGCACATACATATTAAGCATGTATAATAGTTACAGCACATCATTTTTTATTGTCCACTATTTAGTTAATATTCAATGTTATTTTCAGATTCACCTCAGTCATTATAATTTGCTGATGAGTACCATCTGCCAGCTGGCCAGATACATAAAAAATAGAAACTCAATCATATTAGACAAATTACAGGAACAGCTTTTATTTCACATACTTTTGCAAGTATTGATTTGAAGTTTCATATTCTTCCTACCAATTGTTACAAAATTCTGCATGCAACATAACCAGATCACTTCAAAATCTTACATTAATATTTTAATAAAAATTAATTAGGCAATATTCAGAATAATGTGGGAAAGCATGTATTGTTAATTGTTTTTCCCCTTTCTGATATTTCTGATGCAACATTAGCTGAATATTTATTCACTTTTATTTTAGAATTGTGTTTTCTTCAGTAAGAAAATGTTCATGCTGATGAAGAAATTTGAAATCACTAATAACTTTCCTCTATTCATTACAGTGAGATATAAGTAAAGCATTTTTCACACTTATTTCATTGAATATTTATTCCAGCAAAAAATATCTGCTGTTCCTCTAGAGTATTCTGTTCATATTAAAGATTTTCCTCTCTGATTTTCAGTTATAAGAGTTGTTATTAACCTGTGTTTATCTTCTGGGCACTTAGGCTGAAGCTCAGCATAAATGTCTTTCCAGTAATATAGACAGAGTTCTTACCAGTGTAATTCATTCATGCCTAAATTAAAAATAAAGGTATTTATCATAGATGACATTGACATAGAATTATACTCCTGTGTGTGTTTTTTCATCTCTTTAAAAAATAGTCTCTGTATAAAGCCTATTCCATATTCATTACTTTTATATTGTGAGTTTGCTCATGTTTTCTAAGATTAGAACCCTGACAGAATTCTGTCCCACATAGATGGCATTCATAAGGTTTCTCTCTAGTGTGCATCGTCTCATGTTGTCTGAGAGTAAAATGTTGGCTGAAGGATTTCCCACATAGACAATATTCATAAGGTTTTTCTACTGTGTGAGTGTTCTAATGTTGCCTAAGCACAGATTTCCTGAAGAATTTCTCATATATATGACATTTGTATGTCTTCTCTCCAATGTGATTTTCTCAGGTTTTCTAAGATTAGAACTCTGTTTTCCTACAAAGATGGCCTTCAGAAGGTTACTCTCCAGTGTGAGTGTTCTCATATTGTCTAAGGACAGAATATTTACTGAAGGCTATAGCACATCAATGATATTTGTATGATTTCTCTCCAATGTGATTGTTCTTTCACATACATGATGTTTGTATCCTTTCTCTACAGTGTGAGTTTTCTAATGTTGTCTAAGAGAAGACCTTTCTCTAAAGACTTTAAAACATTCATGGCATTTGTTTGGGTTCTCTCCAGTGTGAATTCTTTCATGTTGTCTAATGTTGGAAGATTTTCTGAAAGTTTTCCCACATATTTGACATCTGTATATTTTTCTTCAGTATGAGTTCTCACATGTGGCCTACACTCAGAACTTTTTCTCAAGGCTTTCCCATGTTGCTGACAGTTATATGATTTATTTGTAATGTGGGTTTCATTACATTGATTAAAAGATAACAGGTCACTGGGGACTTCTTGAAATTGTTCTCTGATAAAGGGTTTCTTTCTCATATGAGATAACACATATTGAATCATTATGGGACTATGAATGAAATCTTCTCCTAAGACAATAAATTCTAGTGGATCCTCCAGAGTGTGAGAACTTCTCTTTTGGAAGAAGAGTTTGCTAAAGTTTGCTCACAAATATTTATTGATTTAATTCTCTATGTAAGAAATCAGGATTAATCATTCAGTCTATAGATAAAATTTTTCACTTTAGTTCCATTAACATGCTGTGTTATTCTTTTGAACAGATTCTATCTTTTGGGTCATCTCAACTTCATAGCCATTTAATAACTTTGAAAGACTTTGTTATGTTTCAAAGGCCAGAGATATGCCATGATTTTTCAATTATTCTTGAATAAGTTCTCATTTTATAATTTTTAGGACAAGTTAATTTTACCCTAAAATTAAAATTTCCAAAATTTTTGCCGGGAGAATGTTTAATCACATCTTTATTTCAGCCTGGTGATTTTTCTGAATTCATGACTTATTCCATTCACAAGTATTTATTTGTATGACCTGGGTTAATACACATCAAATTTACCATTGACAAGATGGTAGTTGAGGCCTAGCTGCAGATATGTTGCATGGATATAATTTATTATTTTCAAGGTCACATTCCTAGCCTGAAATGAATGAGGATCATGGAGGCTAGAAAGCAATGGTATGACATATTTAAGGTACTAAAAGATAAAAACAAACAAACAAGCAAACAAAAAAACTGCCAAACAATAAATCTGTATCCAACATAGCTGGTTTTCAAAAATTAGGGATAGTTCAAAATATCCACAGATAAACAGAAATTAAGAGAGTTTGTCAACAGCAGACCTGACCTTCAATAAATATTAAAGTGAGTGCAACAGGATGAAAGAAAAAAACAGGAGAGATGACATTGGAGGAGAGTGCAGAAAGGAAAATTGTTAGTAACAATAACAAAAAGGATAAAAAGATAAAGACAAAATACAGCATATATAAACTTAAAAATAAAATGGCTAATATAAGTACTGCCTTGACTGAAATAACATTAAATATTAATGGATTAAACTCTTCAATAAAAAGACACAGACTATAAGAATGAATAGGGAAATATGACCCATCTCTATGTTGTCCACAAAAACTCATCTTAGATCCTGGTACTCAAGGAAGTTAAAAATGAAAAGTTTGAAAATGATTTTACATGCAAAAACTAACCAGAAAAAGATGGGAGTAGCTATACTAATATCAGAAAAAATATACTTTAAATGGAAAACTTTTGTAAGAAAAAAAGAAGGAAACTATATATTGATATAAGGGGTAATGTATCAACAAGAAATAAGAATCATAAATATTTATACAACTAACCAAAATACACTGAACAAACAATGGATAAACTAAGAGGATAAATAGATGCTTCTACAATTACAGTGGAGGAGACTTATACACCATTATCAAGATTATACAGAACATGTTGACAGAGGGGTAATAAACAATCAGAGACCTTGAAAAATACATTAGAGGATCTAGACCTAAGAGAATTATACAGAACATTAGATCCATGTACAGGATACACAATCTTCTCTAACATACATGGATCATTCTCCAGGATAGACCACATGCTAGGTCACAGATAATGTCTCAATGAATTTATAAAGATTGAAATTATGCTAAGTAATTTCTCTGAACACAGTGGAATGAAGCTGGAAATCAGTAAGGGGCCGAGAAGCAGACTAGGCAAAAAGATATGGAAATTAAACACCTCATTCTTAAACAGTGGGTCAAGGAAGAAATTGAAAAAGAAATGAGTAACAACCATGAAATGAATGAAAATGAGACCACAACCTATGAAAATCAATGGGATGCAGTTAATGAAGAGCTGCAAGGGAAATTTATCACCATAAATGCCTATATTAAAAAGAAGAAAGAGCTAAATTCAGAGACCTTAATGCTCCTATCAATGAACTAGAAAAATAGCAACAAACTAAACCTAAAGCAAGCAGAAAGAAAGATTAGAGAAGAATTAAATAAAATTGTAAATAAATGAACAGAGTAGAAAAAGTAACAAAACCAAAATTTGGTTCTTGAGAAGATTAATCAAATTGACAAACTTTTAGGTAGACTAACAAAGAAAAAAGAGAGAAGATAACAAATACATAAGAAAAGGAGAGAGGGGATATCACCACTGATCCCATAAAAATAAAGTGTATCATAAGAGGGAACTTTGAAAAATTGTCTGCCAACAAGGTGGATAATTTAGATGAAATGGACAAATTTCTAGAAACACACAAGTAATCTATATTGACAGAAGAAGAAATTGATGAGTTCAAAAGACCAACCACAATCAAAGAATTGGATTTGTCATGAAAAACATTGCAACCAAAAAAAAAAAAATACAAAAAGAAATAACCCAAGATCAGATGATTCTACTAATCATACTGGAAAGATTACACACCAGTCCTGCTTAACCTCTTTCAAAAAAATAGAAGTGGTGGGAACAGTACCTAACTTACTCTATTCTGAAAACATCACCCTAATACCAAAGCCATATAAAGATGTCATGAGAAAAGAAAACTACAGACAAATCTTTCTAATGAAGCTGGATGTTAAAATACTCAGCAAAATACTTGCTAATCGTATTAAAAATCACATCAAATGAATTAAACACAATGATCAGGTGGGTTTTATCTTTGTATACAAGGATGTTTCAGTATAAGCAAATAAATCAATGTAATACAGCACTTTAAGAGATCCCAAAGAAAAATAATCACATGGTAATCTCTATTGGTGCAGTAAAAAAGACCTTTGACTATGTACTGCATCCTTTCTTGATAAAAAACACTTTGAAAGACAGGAATAGAATGAAACTTCCTCAACATAATAAAGGGTATATATGAAAAATCCGTAGCTAACATAATACTCAATGTTTAAATGTTAAAGGCTTTCCCTCCAAGATCTGGAATAAGAGAAGAATGTCTATTATTTAAAATTGTGTAAGAAATACTAGCTTGAGCACTTAGGAAAGAAAATGAAATAAAATACACTCAAATTAGAAAGGAAAAAGTAAATTTTACTCTCTGCAGATGACATGATCCTATATGTAGAAAACCCCAAAAATCTACAACAATGCTTCTAGAGCTGATATACGAGTTCAGTAAAATAGCAGAATATAAAAATCAACAATCAGTAGCATTTCTGTACACTAATAATGAACTATCTGAGGAGAAAATCAAGAAAAATTTCCATTTACCATACCACTATGATAATCAAATATCTAGGAGCCAAATTAATTTATAATATAAAGGGCTTGTACCCTGAAAACTATACAATATTGCTAAAGGACAGTGAAGAAGACCTAAATTAATGGAAGAATATTCTGTCTGAAACACTAAATATCATTAAGATGACTGTCCTACCCAAATTGTTTTACAGATTTAATACAATCTTAGTTAAAATTATGAAAGCATTTTTTTTACTGAGCTAGAAATGCCAATTATGAAATTTATTTGGAAGGGCAAGGGAACCTGAATAGCCAAAAACATATTGAAAAAGAAAAACAAAACTGGAGGTTCAGTCTACCTGACTCTAAAGCACACTACAAAGCTACAGTGGTCAAAATTGTATTGTATTGGCACAATGATAGCATACTGAAGAACGGAACTGAATTGAGACTTGTGATATAGATCCTTACATATATGGTCAACTGATATTCCACAATGCCACCAAGTTCATTCAACTGTGGCAGAATGGCCTTTTCAACAAACGGTGCTGGGAGAATTGTATATGCATATCCAAAAGAATGAGAGAGGATCACCATCTCCTACCCTATACAAAAATTACTCAAGCTGGATAAAAGACCTAAATATAAGATCTAATAGCATAAAATTCCTAGGAGATTGTGTAGGGAAAATTCTACAAGATCATGTAGTAGGAAATGTTGTCATAAACTTTACACCCTGAGTGCAAGCAATGAAAAAAAACCCAGATAAATGGACCTTATAAAATTAAAACTTTTGTGCTTCAAAGGAATTTGTTAAGAAAGTGAAAAAGCAGCCACTCAATTGGAGAAAATATTTGTGAGCCAATTATCTGATAAGGGACTAATATCCAGCATAAGTAAAGGAATTCTACATCTTGAAAAGAAAAAGAAAAACAACCCATTTCAAAAATGGGGAAGAGATTTGAATGACACTTTTCCAAAGAGGAAGTAAAAATGCCTCAAATTCTTATGAACAGATGTTCCACATCACTCACTATTAGAGAAATGCAAATCAATACTACAATGAGATATTATTTTATCCCTATTAGATTGCCTGCTATTAAAAACACAGAGATCTGCAAGTATTGGAATGTATATGGAGGGAAGGAAATCTTCATACACTGCTGTACAGTATGTAGAATGGTGCAGTCATTGTGTAGTACTGTTTGGCAATTCCTAGGGGGCTAAATATAGAATTGTCATATTATCCAGGTGGGAATATAACCAGAAAAATTCAAAGCGGGGACACAAGCATATATATGTATAGCAAGGTTCATATTGGCATTATTCACAATTGCCAAAAGTTGGAAGCTACTCAAGTGTCCATCAACAGAAGAATGGATAAGTAAAATGTGATATACATATACAATGGAATATTATTCAGCTGTAAGAAGGAATGAAGTATTGACACACAAAGCAACATGAATGAATCTGTTTTTTAAAACAATTTATTGAAGTATATCTTTCATACATGAGCATACGTAAACTATAAATATTCAGTATACATTGTGATCTTACAAAACAAACAAGCATAACATCATACAGGGCTCCCACACACCACATCCCCACAAACACCCTGCATTGTTGAAAAACATTTGTTAACAAATCATGAAAGATCTTCATCAAAGTATAAATACTAACTGTAGTCTGTATGTTCCTCCCCTATACAGTTTTTAAGGATTTATTTAATTATGTAATTATTTACTTTTATTCATTTTTACCCTCCCACATTTTTGCTGTTTCTATATGCATTCACTGGGCAACTCTCCATGTCCATTTCCTGTCCTCTCTTTTCATCCTTCTCCTACTGTCTTCAATGGGATTCAATCCTTATAATCTCTGATGTGGGAGAGAGGAATCCTACCACCTGTTCCAACTTATTTCCTGGCTTTTAGGTAGGTCTTGACTTGTCTCTTCCTTGTGTCACTCTTCTGTTATATCATAATCTCAATGTGTGGCTCATGGGGCCTGGTGGCTCACCCATGAATGGAGCCTTGTGACTCACCCACTCATGTTCCCATGCACAGGGCCTGGCAGTGAACCTTCTCACAGGGCCTGGTGGTCCATGTAATTTCTATATTTTTCTTTTTTTTAATTTTTACCAGGAAGCCCTGGGTTTTGAACCAAGATCTCTCCATATGGAGGCTAGGATGCCCAACCACCCAAACCACATCAGTCCCCCTGCTATATCTCTTAAGATTGACCAAATATACCCAAAGTTACAGTCTTTTCCATACAGGATGGTCATATAATAAATCAGGCTTAGTTCATCACCAGCCTTCTAAAAACCAGACCTAGGGAGAAAATCTAGGTCTGGAGACACATGCATGGCTTCTAATGTAGCAAATGTTTAGCCTATGCTGATTATTACAAAACCAGGACAGCAAGAATATTTGCACATCGGTGAATCTTGAAAACTGGATGTTGAATGAAATAAGCCCCCACTAAAGGACAAATATTGCATGATCTCACTGATATGATTAAGTATATTGAACAAATTCACAGATTTAGAATCAGGAAGATAGGTTATCAGCAGAGAGAAAGGGAGTAGAGTGTGGTAAGTTGATGCTCAATATGGACAAAACACATGATAAGGAGGAAGGATGTGATTTGGCAGTGGATGGAGGCAATAGTGCTTGAAGGTACTGGAATGTGAGGGTGAGCAGAGTGGGGGAGTTGGGTTGGACTATCCAAGGGATTGGCTGGAGGGCTGGAGGAAGGAACAGATGAGTTATTGGGATTTGTAAGTCTATGGTTTTCATGTCAATGGTGAGAATGTGCTCTTGGTAAATATGCAGGGGAGGGTTACTGGTGCAGAGCATTGGGAGTGGGGGAATATGTGTGAAAGTGTGCACCTGGGGCATGCTTCTATGGAATATTAATGTGTTCATCTTGTCATAGGATGTCAACTCAGTGGTGGAGACCCATACAATATGTAAGAAAGTATTAAACTCCCATCCTGGGAAGTCCTGCTACATTCTCAAATAGAGGGGCAAGAATCTCAAGTAAATAGGCAGTGTTTAATAAAAGAAACAGAGCAGTATGGCAAGCCTTCAATATTAATGCATATAACTATGAATCTTATTATTCAATAATTGAAGCTTAGTGGTTGTCATACTTTTGGAGGGAAAGGAGAGGGAAGAATGTGTGAAATATAGGGTATTTGGGGGGCATTGGAATTGTTCTGCATGATCTTGCATTGATGGACACAGCTCATTATATATTTTGTCAGAATCTGTAAAAGTGAACAGTACAAAATATATACCATAATGTAAACCATTGCCATGATTAGTAGAATTGTTTTAATATTTGTTAGTAAATTGTATCAAATATACCATACTCATGAAGGATGTAATTGGTAGGGGAAGATATGGGGAGAGGGGGCTTAATGCAATTCCTCTATATATTCTATGTGACTTTTATGTAAACTAAAACTTCTTGGAAAATAAAGTGAGAAAAAGTAAGACACTGGGGTAACATACAGAAGACATTGTCTGTATATCTAAAAGATAACAGATCTTAAGGTGATGAAAGCCACAGTGGAATTTTTTTTAGTTTTTAAGTTGATTTTATTTTAATTCATTTTATTTCATTATTAATTTTTTGCTTTGTTTTTTTTAGGAGGGCTTGGAATGCAGAAGGGTTGCAACTCTGGCAGTGGAGAGTCACTGGTGCAGGTCATCAGTTGCAGGGGAATTTGTGGGGAGAGATACACCTTTGGCATGCTCTATGGAATGTAAAGTGTGTGTTCATGTGGTCATGGGGTGTTGTCTCAGTGGGTGGAGACCCACAGAATAACTAACAGAACATTGAGTTTTCATCCTGGGGAGTCTTGGTATGTTCTCTAACAGATTGTACGAATCTTTAGAGCACATGAGCAGTGCCTAGAAAAGGAGGACAGACCAATATGCCAGGCCCTTGATATTTGTGCTTGTACTTATGAACATTGTTCTTGTGAAATTGAATCTTAGCCTAGTAATATATATTGTCTAAGAGTTACATTCTGAAAGCCTCCTTGGCATTAAATTGTTGCTTCTCTCTAAGCCATACTCAACATATAAACTCACTACATTCTGCCCAGCATGTGACATAACTCACAGGAATGAATCTCCCTGGCACCAAGTGATTATTGCCAAGTACATAATGGTGATGCATTTGGAAAAAGTCCTAGACCAAAAAGGGGATATATTAAATACAAATGAGTTTTAGTGGCTAAGAGAATTCAAAGTGAGATAGGTCATTCTAGACTTTATAATTATGCATGTCTCAAGAGGATCAAACCGAGTGCCATAGTAAACAGTGCCTCAAATAGGGGTGCTTATGAGGGGTCTATAGACATCTAGACACTATAGGTAGAACATACAATCACAGGAAATGGCACCTCTTTTGTGAGTCTTATCTTGGAATATATGATAACCTATCTCCCCCATGTGTCAAAGTTAGACTCATTTACAATTATCCCACACATGGTCCTTCTGTCCCTTTTATTCATGCCACGCCCTTGATATTTGTGCTTGTACTTATGAACTTTGTTCTTGTGAAATTGAAACTTAGCCTAGTAATATATATTATCTAAGAGTTACCTTCTGAAAGCCTCCTTAACATTCAATTGTTTCTTTTCTCTAAGCCAGACTCAGCATATAAACTCACCTACATTCTGCCCAGCATGTGACATGACTCACAGGGATAAGCCTCCATGGCACCAAGTGATTATTACCAAGTTCCAAGTAGTGATACATTTGGAAAAAGACCTAGACCAAAAAGGGGAAATATTAAATACAAATGAGATTTTATGGCTAAGAGAATTCAAAGTGGGATAGGAGGCTGTTCCAGACTTTATACTTATGCATGTCTCAAGAGGATCAAACTGACTGCCACAGTAAACAGTGCCTCAAAGATGGGTGCTTCTGTGGGGTCTATAGACACCTAGACACTATAAACAGAACAGACAACCACAGTAAATGGCATCCCTTTGTTGAGTCTTACCTTGGAATATATGAAAACCTATCTCCCCAATGTGTCAGAGTTAGACTCATTTACAATTGTCCCACACATGGTTCTTCTGTCCCTTTTATTCATTCCAGAGAATTATATATTTTTGCTGTTCATATGCTGGGTGACCCCTTATCTCAGCATAGTTACAGGCAATACCTACTCTCCAGCTAATTTGACTCACGTATTACAACTAACAAAGCATGAAATTGGAAAATGCCCATTTCAAATACCAGAGAATATCTACAATTGCAAACAAAACAGTTCCATCCATCTGCCCTGTTGTAATCTAAAACACCTCTCAATTCAATGCAGAGAGGGGATCACCATCCCCAAATCCTCAAGATTGAATAATGAACAAACATAAGGTGGGACTGCAAGTATGGAATAAATTAAATTTCTTATTATTTTAGTAATGGAAGAATATTTGACATTGATATAAAGTCAGTGGTCACCAGAGGTTCTGAGGGGAGTGAGAGGGAAGGAGCATTGTAACATGGGGCAATTTTGGGACATTGAAATTGTTCTGATGATAGTGCAATGACAGATACAAGCTTTTATACATTTTGTCAAATCCTATAAAGTTGTGCATCATAAATTGTAAACCATAATGAAAACTATAGACCATGCTTAGTAGCAATGCTGCAATACTCATTCAACAATTGTAACAAATGCACCACACTAATGAAAGATGTTGTTAATTGGGGAAATTGTGAGAGAAGGATGGGTATGTTATATAGGAATGCCGTATATTTTTGATTGAACATATATGTAATCTAAAGCTTCTTTAAAAGTAAAGAAAAAATGCAGATTCCTTGCCTGAAATGATTGGGGGAAAAAGAAACAATGCTATTAGAGTGGCATTAACAGAATTACAAAAATCTAAGTAACCCAAATGTTACTATGATATATTTCAATATTGCCAATTATAGATAGGAAATCATGAAAAGATGTCACATTAAGGGTTAGATACTCTTTTTAAAAATTGAGCGTTAAAGTATTTTCAGGATTAAAATAAGGGGGAAATAAAATGAAGATTAGATATTTGCAGGTAAAGTGAAGATAAACCTGAAAGAGGAGGACCATGGCAATGGACATTATTTGAAAGTTTAACTGCAATAAGTACATTAATATTCCTTTGCCTAAAGACAAAGACAATAACAAATGGATACTTGAATAGAGATGAGTACATGTGAGATATACTGACATCATTACAGGATTTCTAGCTTTTTTTCCATGCCAATATTTAAGAGACTATCACTCACTTAAGGACATTTTTTTATGATAATTCCAATAAATTTCCAATTTATTGACCAAGCCCATTCTTGTGTGAATTCACAGGTTCCTGAATCTCACCTGGTCTCTGGACTTGGGGAAATTCTAATAATACTTTCCACAGTTCCTCTCCTTGCTACAACTGAGAATTCACATCTGATTTGCGGAGTTGACACCTAGTTTATATGAAAGAGATACAATGGATTTTGAACTATTTCCTAATAACAGTGCATTATCTTCAAGTCCAGGACAGGCTATGATGAAGAATAAAGTAAACATTGAAGGTCAAAACAGGAAGCACACCTTGAACACAGCACACTGACAATCCTTCAATAGCAAAGGATGCTTGACCATATGCCATAAAACCTTAGGCTCTGTAGTTGAGGCCCATGCTCAGGTTGAGAGAATGAAGCAATTTTTTTCTTTGAATAAAGAGAAAATTATGTTTCCACAGTGGTTAAATAGTATTTTTTGAAAGAATCCAATAATCATAAGGTCTACCAAAAACAAATATTTATACATGGCAAGTGTATCCTGATTATTTTTTGACTGTTATGAAATACCAACATAGTCCCTAAAGCATAATTATTAGATAATATTTAATCAGTTTATATATCCATTTATATAAAGTTTATTCAGTTCTCAACAAAGTTCTGTGTATTGGAGTTTGCATAGCAAGAAAGACATGAATTTTTAGTCTGAAAGATTAGATTTCAGTGGTGTGGAAAAAGATGTCGGTTAATAAGTGAAGAATCAAATTTCTTCCAGATAATTTTAAGTTTTATGCAAAGATAAAGGCAGAACTTGGAATGGCATATGAGGAAGCTCTTCCGAGTACTTGTTGAATAGTTAAAGGATAAATTGGATACATTTGACAGAAAGTTAGATAGATGATGATGATAAAGATGATGATAGATGCTAAATAGATAGATAGATGATAGATAGATAAAATTTTGGAAGTTCATCAATAGAAATCTGATGATTGATAGGTTTCAGTGTCCCTTCTCTAAACAGCTTTCTCTGGACTGTGTCTATCTTGGTCTACTCTTCCTTGGTTAAGTCTATAGCTAACATATTTGAAGGTCACTGATTCCTAAAACAACAGAGACATTTAAATTCTGACAGGATTCTCCACACTAATATCACAGTCAAATCAGTTAGATGAAATCATGAGGAATGGTGGGGCTATGTGGAGAGAAAATTCAAGTTATGTTTGAAATTTCAGTCAGAACACTATGAATGATAACCTAGTATCCATATATAAGATATACTTAAAGAGACATTCACATGCTGAACACATAATGTTCCATTATAAAGCAATATCACATGGATTGTGGTGTGATTCTAAGAGATAAGTTTAGGTATTCTAATAGCACAAGTCAGGGACCCTTGAAAACTGCTATATTCTATTGCAATCCTGGCCTGACTTTTCCTGACTATGAGGCCATACTCAATTTTACCTTGGACCTCCAAATCCTGATGATTTTTTATCTTATCTTCTCCTTGATTCTCAGATAAAAGATAGAGTGTTGTTCTTAACGTGTTCTGGTCTCTCCAGTTCTTCAAGAGTTTTTACAAAATCTAAAATATTGCTGTAACTATTGAACTCCTTTTCCTCTATGAACAGCCAAAATCAAATTAAAGATATTTCCTTATTCATTGCTTCCACTTATCAAAATAGCACAAACAATATTTACTAAAGGAAAATGTTTGAATAGGGACTAGGGGATGATAAGAAATTCAAACACATTTTCAAAATATAAAAATATCTATATACACTTTAATATATTTACTATTAGAGAATATAAATTATTTCTCATGGCATACCTTGCTTAATCCTCTGTTGTGCTCCCTGAACACTATGCAACACTTACCACAGCACCTCTAACACTGGATTTAATGAACTCATTTTCTCAAATATCTCCCTCCCATTTGGAGTGTTAAGTTGTGTCCTTACTCATCTCTACCACATGTTGTCACCACAATCCTAAAACCATTACTACCACTTACAAGTTTAATGAGGAAATTATTTCTCTACCAAGGCCATGGGCTCCCTCTCTTCTCTGAAAACACAGCCTTAATAGAGTCTAGAACAAATTAGTGTAAATATTGGAAGGAGATTATTTCTTAATTTGTTGCTGGCCCATCACAATTATCCCAGAGTAATGGACACACTTAGGTCATTCTCAGCTCATTGAATGCCCACTGAGTGCACTTAGAATAGACAGTGTAATAGGAGAAATCTGTCTGTGTTTTGGCAATAGAGATGTAATTTCAGTAGAAGAAGCAATTCCTCACTCATCAGGATATGCATTGTCAACTGTTTTGCCATCAGCTGTATTCCTCTGATTTTTCACTCTTAGGAACAGGCAAGGATGATTATGGAGAAAGAAGCCATGAGATTCAAGACTTGCCCACAATTTCCAGAGCCACTGGTTTTAAATACCCTAACTTTCACCGGATTTATACCTGCACCAAACAAACAGAAATACAAAGTGTGCTTCAGAAAAATAGTGGGAATACTGTCATCTCCCAATATAATAAGAGATGACAATCTCCCTTGGCAAGGCTCCAGGATGTGTAAGTTCATTGAGGTTGGTGGGCCACACTGTGGGAGATGTTTGTGTGGGATGTGGTGGGAGGTGTGGGAGGTGGGCAACATGGGAATCCCAGTGGGTTCCGTGTAATATTTTGTGTAATCTAAGCACCTCTTAAATATATGTATATATATATTAAAAAAAAAATACTGCTTTTATAATAAAAAAAACAAAAACGAATAAAGACATTACAAGAAAAGAAAAAAATAAATAAATACTTTATACAGATATTATAGATATGAATATGAAAACCATTGTTTTATATGTTAATTAGCCCATAGTGTTCTGAATTTTACATTTTCTCCCTTATTACAAAACAAATGTATCCCTAACTCAGGCCACATGTGGATTTTGGACACCACATAAAGACAAACACTATGGAATTTTTCAGATTTAAGGAATTTAGGTTTATGAACTAGCTGTTTATCAGTCCCCTGGACACTCACTCCCTTCCTGCTCTACCAAACTCCTGCCCTTTTGTATATACTTGCCCCAAATCATTTTGATTTCCCCACATGGGATTTTTAGAAATATTACTCCCAGAACCCTGGTTTTTAGAAATATTCTCAAGGCTTTGTTTCCATTCATGAAAATTAAAAATGCAGTTTATGATGGAGTTAATAAATTAAGAACTTAGATCATTTGAGGTATCAATATCATCGGTCCTCCATGTCTATTTCTTCAACTCCCTTTATCAGAAAGTAACAGATTATATGGGTTGTAACGTACTGTCATGTACCACAAAGCTCATGAGATAAAGATGCTCAAAAAACAGAGACTGGGTGGGCACAGGAAAGTACCAATTTACTCTATCTGATATTTTAGGAAAATCGTTACTGAAATCCTGTCTAATATTAATCATCTTAAGTTGTAAAATCCTTGTATTAATCATTTATAAACTATAAATTCCCCTTAACACTTTGTGAATAATTAATGTTATTTTATGGGCAAAATGATAATGTGTTATAAACAGAAGAAAACACCCTTTGTATCTGAAATCTAGAAAAAAAGAAAAAATCATGTCTTAAATGTGACAGATTCACTTACATTTTTCTCAAAATAATTTATAGATTATGACATATTTGTGAAAAATATTTGTGGATTATTTATGAAAAAGGACATGATCAGAAGTTGAGAAAATTTTAGTAGCATGACAAAATTTCATGGCTATAAAATGACAAAGCTAGAAATTGAGTTTTGCTTTGTATATATGCCATGCTTAAATTTCTGGAACTTTACATACCATACTTAGGTTTACCCTGGAATGTGCCTTGCCACATCAATAACCATGGGTCACAGCTTGTGGTTACAGCCATTTTTTTTTTTTTGCTTGTTTACATGATCGCTCCTCATGACCAGATTTATCTACCACATGGAAACTTTCAGTGCAGATTGATCCCCCTTGCCAAATATCAGTCACTATAATGTCTCTATCTTCATTATTTCAGTATAGTTTAATCCACATTTACTCATTTCAACAGATATTTACCAAGACCAATATTTTGATTTTTCTTATGTCCAATGCACTATTCCTAATGCTTCCAATAAACACTCCACATACTTACAATTTTCTATGGTGGCATTGACAGAGCACATGACAAGGATATTGTTCCTGGTACAAACAGAGTCACACTAGTGCCTATCAAGTATGTGGTAACTCTCCTGTATTAATACTGTATTGATAATTAAATAGTTCTGCTATTCTCCATAAACACTTCAAATTTTCTCCAAGTCTTTTGAATTTCACACGTTCTCACATTATCTTTCAATTGCAAAAGATTGAATCATTTCCTGCTAAGCAGATGGATCTTAAAATTTGTCCACTTACCCTTTAATACCAAAATAGTTTTTAATATTCCTTGCATTCACACACATCATCTATTATTTCTCTCCTATTAAACTGAAAAGCCATGGTACCACTGGCTGAGTTCAATATATTCAATTGAACTGTTACTCTCTCGTTTTGTTGGTAACTATAAACTGATCATAAATTCAATCTCTTTTGCCAGAAATCTCTCTCTCTCTTCAAAATCCATCTTATCATGTAAGCTTATATAATTGATGCATGACCTACTGTGGGGGCCTTTGTTTTTTCTTTCTTTCTCTGACATCTTAGTCTCCTGTTTACAAACTACTGTAGTTACTCCTTCCACTTATCCACTGCAAAGAAGAGCTCAATACATTATTGGAGCATCTTAAAACTAAATCCTAGCCTTTCTTCTCTCCTTTTGTCCACTATCCTGACATGCTCACATATGTAATTGATTTTAATTTCTTCCATCCCTATCTCTGAATTGATAGTAACAAACTATTTCTCTAGAATGCTTCTCTGAGCTATCATCATTAAATGCTTAATTACATACACCAAAAATGGATTATATTTCAGAACATTACCTGTCTTCCAAAGTAAAAACATCTCCTTTACTCTTCAATATTAAGGTTCCCACTAGATATCCAGAGATTGATCGTTTACATTCCTTCACAAAACTACAAAAGACAATGAAACAGTGTTTCTTTAATCTATACTAAAAACATTTTCACCATTCATTTCCACCTTAATCCACAAACATACCTCCTCATTCCATACTAGTTTTCTCTCATTCCTAGTTTGAATATGAATTCTTCAGGGATCCTATCACTGAACTCCACCAATGTTTGCATTTATATTAGCTCTATGTTTGTTCTGTCTCTCCCATTGATATGGACACAGAAAAATCAATCCATGAATGTTAAGATGAGGCAAATTTCCCACCGACCAATATATATGCATTTTAAATCAGGAGAAATATGTCCATAATTACCTCACCTACCCTCAGAAGACCAACTACCTGAAATATCTGTAGCTATATTAAATGATTATCTTCTGTGATAAAAATTCATTGAAAAATAAAGGAAGTCATGTTGAACATTTTCTCCATTACTGAGTAGAACAAAATTTAATTGGAAAAATGAGAGAAGACAATACTTTATTGAAGCTGTGATGAGAAAATAAGAAATAAAATTTTGATGGTGAGAACTCATTTTATAGACTTGATGATT
>JAKSZT010050754.1:9009-46172 GCA_026826555.1 Tolypeutes matacus | reverse complement strand
AATCATCAAGTCTATAAAATGAGTTCTCACCATCAAAATTTTATTTCTTATTTTCTCATCACAGCTTCAATAAAGTATTGTCTTCTCTCATTTTTCCAATCTAATTTTGTTCTACTCAGTAATGGAGAAAATGTTCAACATGACTTCCTTTATTTTTCAATGAATTTTTATCACAGAAGATAATAATTTAATATAGCTACAGATATTTCAGGTAGTTGGTCTTCTGAGGGTAGGTGAGGTAATTATGAACATATTTCTCCTGATTTAAAATGCATATATATTGGTCGGTGGGAAATTTGCCTCATCTTAACATTCATGGATTGATTTTTCTGTGTCCACATCAATGGGAGAGACAGACCAAACATAGAGCTAATGTAAATGCTAACATTGGTGGCGTTCAGTGATAGGATCCCTGAAGAATTCATATTCAAACTAGGAATGAGAGAAAACTAGTATGGAATGAGGAGGTATGTTTGTGGATTAAGGTTGAAATGAATGGTGAAAATGTGTTTAGTATAGATTAAATAAACATTGTTTCATTATCTTTTGTAGTTTTATGAAGGAATGTAAACGATCAATCTCTGGATATCTAGTGGGAACCTTAATATTGAAGAGTAAAGGAGATGTTTTTATTTTGGAAGACAGGTAATGTTCTGAAATATAATCCATTTTTGGTGTATGTAATTAAGCATTTAATGATGATAGCTCAGAGAAGCATTCTAGAGAAATAGTTTGTTACTATCAATTCAGAGATAGGGATGGAAGAAATTAAAATCAATTACATATGTGAGCATGTCAGGATAGTGGACAAAAGGAGAGAAGAAGGGCTAGGATTTAGTTTTAAGATGTTCCAATAATGTATTGAGCTCTTCTTTGCAGTGGATAAGTGGAAGGAGTAACTACAGTAGTTTGTAAACAGGAGACTAAGATGTCAGAGAAAGAAAGAAAAAACAAAGGCCCCCACAGTAGGTCATGCATCAATTGTATAAGCTTACATGATAAGATGGATTTTGAAGAGAGAGAAAGGCTTCTGGCAAAAGAGATTGAATTTATGATCAATTTATAGTTACCAACAAAACAAGAGAGTAAGAGTTCAATTGAATATATTGAACTCAGCCAGTGGTACCATGACTTTTCAGTTTAATAGGAGAGAAATAATAGATGATGTGTGTGAATGCAAGGAATATTAAAAACTATTTTGGTATTAAAGGGTAAGTGGCCAAATTTTACGATCCATCTGCTTAGCAGGAAATGATTCAATCTTTTGAAATTGAAAGGCAGTGTGAGAATGTGTGAAATTCAAAAGACTTGGAGAAGATTTGAAGTGTTTATGGAGAATAGCAGAACTATTTAATTATCAATACAGTATTAATACAGGAGAGTTACCACATACTTGATAGGCACTAGTGTGACTCTGTTTGTACCAGGAACAATATCCTTGTCATGTGCTCTGTCAATGCCACCATAGAAAATTGTAAGTATGTGGAGTGTTTATTGGAAGACATAGGAATAGTGCATTGGGCATAAGAAAAATCAAAATATTGGTCTTGGTAAATATCTGTTGAAATGAGTAAATGTGGATTAAACTATACTGAAATAATGAAGATAGAGACATTACAGTGACTGGTATTTGGCAAGGGGGATCAATCTGCACTGAAAGTTTCCAAATGGTAGATAAATCTGGTCATGAGGAGCAATCATGTAAACAAGCAAAAAAAAAAAAATGGCTGTAACCACAAGCTGTGACCCATGGTTATTGATGTGGCAAGGCACATTCCAGGGTAAACCTAGGTATGGTATGTAAAGTTCCAGAAATTTAAGCATGGCATATATGCAAAGCAAAACTCAATTTCTAGCTTTGTCATTTTATAGCCATGAAATTTTGTCATGCTACTAAAATTTTCTCAACTTCTGATCATGTCCTTTTTCATAAATAATCCATAAATATTTTTTTCACAAATATATCATAATCTATAAATTATTTTGAGAATAATGCAAGTGAATCTGTCACATTTAAGACATGATTTTTTCTTTTTTTCTAGATTTCAGATACAAAGGCGTGTTTTCTTCTGTTTATAACACATTATCATTTTGCCCATAAAATAACATTAATTATTCACAAAATGTTAAGGGGAATTTATAGTTTATAAGTGATTGATACAAGGATTTTACAACTTAAGATGATTAATATTGGACAGGATTTCAGTAACGATTTTCCTAAAATATCAGATAGAGTAAATTGGTACTTTCCTGTGCCCACCCAGTCTCTGTTTTCTGAGCATCTTTATCTTATGAGCTTTGTGGTACATGACAGTACATTACAACCCATATAATCTGTTACTTTCTGATAAAGGGAGTTTAAGGAATAGACATGGAGGATAGATGATATTGATACCTCAAATGATCTAAGTTCTTAATTTATTAACTCCACCATAAACTGCATTTTTAATTTTCATGAATGGGAACAAAGCCTTGAGGATATTTCTAAAAGCCAGGGTTCTGGGAGTAATATTTCTAAAAATCCCATGTGGGGAAATCAAAATGATTTGGGGCAAGTATATAGAAAAGGGCGGGAGTTTGGTAGAGCAGGAAGGGAGTGAGTGTCCAGGGGACTGATAAACAGCTAGTTCATAAACCTAAATTCCTTAAATCTGAAAAATTCCATAGTGTTTGTCTTTATGTGGTGTCCAAAATCCACATGTGGCCTGATTTAGGGATAGATTTGTTTTGTAATAAGGGAGAAAACGTAAAATTCAGAACACTATGGGCTAGTTAACATATAAAACAATGGTTTTCATACTCATATCTATAATATCTGTATAAATATTTTATTTATTAACAAGGGAGATTGTCATCTCTTATTATATTGGGAGATGACAGTATTCCCACTATTTTTCTGAAGCACACTTTGTATTTCTGTTTGTTGGGTGCAGGTATAAATCCGGTGAAAGTTAGGGTATTTAAAACCAGTGGCTTTGGAAATTGTGGGCAAGTCTTGAATCTGATGGCTTCTTTCTCCATAATCATCATTGCCTGCTTTGTCCTCTGCCTGTTCCTAAGAGTGAAAAATCAGAGGAATACAGCTGATGGCAAAACAGTTGACAATGCATATCCTGATGAGTGAGGAATTGTTTCTTCTACTGAAATTACATCTCTATTGCCAAAACACAGACAGATTTCTCCTATTACACTGTCTATTCTAAGTGCACTCAGTGGGTATTCAAGGAACTGAGAATGACCCAAGTGTGTCTATTACTCTGGGATAATTGTGATGGGCCAGCAACAAATTAAGAAATAATCTCCTTCCAATATTTACACTAATTTGTTCTAGACTCCATTAAGGCTGTGTTTTCAGAGAAGAGAGGGAGCCCATGGCCTTGGTAGAGAAATAATTTCCTCATTAAACTTGTAAGTGGTAGTAATGGTTTTAGGATGGTGGTGACAACATGTGGTAGAGATGAGTAAGGACACAACTTAACACTCCAAATGGGAGGGAGATATTTGAGCAAATGAGTTCATTAAATCCAGTCTTAGAGGTGCTGTGTTAAGTGTTGCATAGTGGGGTCGGATGTGGCTCAACTGGTTGGGCGTCGTCTCCCATATGGAGGGACCCGGGTTCGATCCCCAGGACCTCCCGGTAAAAAAAAAAAAAAAAAAAAAAAAAAAAAGTGTTGCATAGTGTTCAAGGAGCACAACAGAGGGTTAAGCAAGGTATGCCATGAGAAATAATTTATATTCTCTAATAGTAAATATATTAAAGTGTATATAGATATTTTTATATTTTGAAAATGTTTGAATTTCTTATCACCCCCTAGTCCCTATTCAAACATTTTCCTTTAGTAAATATTGTTTGTGCTATTTTGATAAGTGGAAGCAATGAATAAGGAAATATCTTTAATTTGATTTTGGCTGTTCATAGAGGAAAAGGAGTTCAACATTTACAGCAATATTTTAGATTTTGTAAAAACTCTTGAAGAACTGGAGAGACCAGAACACGTTCAGAACAACACTCTATCTTTTATCTGAGAATCAAGAAGAAGATAAGATAGAAAATCATCATCAGGATTTGGAGGTCCAAGGTAAAATTGAGTATGGCCTCATAAAGTCAGGAAAAGTCAGGCCAGGATTGCAATAGAATATAGCAGTTATCAAGGGTCCCTGACTTGTGCTATTAGAATACCTAAACTTATCTCTTAGAATCACACCACAACCCATGTGATATTGCTTTATAATGGAACATTATGTGTTCAGCATGTGAATGTCTCTTTAAGTATATCTTATATACGGATACTAGGTTATCATTCATAGTGTTCTGACTGAAATTTCAAACATAACTTGAGTTTTCTCTCCACATAGCCCCACCATTCCTCATGATTTCATCTAACTGATTTGACTGTGATATTAGTGTGGAAAATCCTGTCAGAATTTAAATGTCTCTGTTGTTTTAGGAATCAGTGACCTTCAAATATGTTAGCTATAGACTTAACCCAGGAAGAGTAGACCAAGATAGACACAGTCCAGTGAAAGCTGTTTAGAGAAGGGACATTGAAACCTATCAATCATCAGATTTCTATTGATGAACTTCCAAAATTTTATCTATCTATCTAACATCTATCTATCTATCTATCATCTATCTATCTAGCATCTATCATCATCTTTATCATCATCATCTATCTAACTCTCTGTCAAATGTATCCAATTTATCCTTTAACTATTCAACAAGTACTTGGAAGAGCTTCCTCATATGCCATTCCAAGTTCTGCCTTTATCTTTGCATAAAACTTAAAATTATCTAAAGAAATTTGATTCTTCACTTATTAACTGACATCTTTTTCCACACCACTGAAATCTAATATTTCAGACTAAAAATTCATGTCTTTCTTGCAATGCAAACTCCAATACACAGAACTTTGTTGAAAACTGAATAAACTTTATTTAAATGGATATATAAACTGATTAAATATTATCTAATAATTATGCTTTAGGGACTAAGTTGGTATTTCACAACAGTCAAAAAATAATCAGGATACACTTACCATGTATAAATATTTGTTTTTGGTAGACCTTATGATTATTGGATTCTTTCAAAAAATACTATTTAACCACTGTGGAAACATAATTTTCTCTTTATTCAAAGAAAAAAGTTGCTGCATTCTTTCAACCTGAGCATGGGCCTCAACTACAGAGCCTAAGGTTTTATGGCATATGGTCAAGCATCCTTTGCTATTGAAGGATTGTCAGTGTGCTGTGTTCAAGTTGTGCTTCCTGTTTTGACCTTCAATGTTTACTTTATTCTTCATCATAGCCTGTCCTGGACTTGAAGATAATGCACTGTTATTAGGGAATAATTCAAAATCCATTGTATCTCTTTCATATAAACTAGGTGTCAACTCCGCAAATCAGATGTGAATTCTCAGTTGTAGCAAGGAGGGGAACTGTGGAAAATATTATTAGAATTTCCCCAAGTCCAGAGACCAGGTGAGATCCAGGAACCTGTGAATTCACACAAGAATGGGCTTGGTCAATAAATTGGAAATTTATTGGAATTATCATCAAAAAATGTCCTTAAGTGAGTGATAGTCTCTTAAATATTGGCATGGAAAAAAAGCTAGAAATCCTGTAATGATGTCATTATATCTCACATGTACTCATCTCTATTCAAGTATCCATTTGTTATTGTCTTTGTCTTTAGGCAAAGGAATATTAATGTACTTATTGCAGTTAAACTTTCATATAATGTCCATTGCCATGGTCCTCCTCTTTCAGGTTTATCTTCACTTTACCTGCAAATATCTAATCTTCATTTTATTTCCCCCTTATTTTAATCCTGAAAATACTTTAACTCTCAATTTTTAAAAAGAGTATCTAACCCTTAATGTGACATCTTTTCATGATTTCCTATCTATAATTGACAATATTGAAATATATCATAGTAACATTTGGGTTACTTAGATTTTTGTAATTCTGTTAATGCCACTCTAATAACATTGTTTCTTTTTTCCCCAATCATTTCAGGCAAGGAATCTGCATTTTTTCTTTACTTTTAAAGAAGCTTTAGATTACATATATGTTCAATAAAAAATATATGGCATTCCTATATAACATACCCATCCTTCTCTCACAATTTCCCCAATTAACAATATCTTGCATTAGTGTGGTGCATTTGTTACAATTGTTGAACGAGTATTGCAGCATTGCTACTAAGCATGGTCTATAGTTTTCATTATGGTTTACAATTTGTGATGCACAATTTTATAGGATTTGACAAAATGTATAAAAGCTTTTATCTGTCATTGCACTATCATGAAGAACAATTTCAATGTCCCAAACTTACCCAATGTTACAGTGCTCCTTCTCTCTCACTCCCCTCAAAACCTGTGGTGACCACTGACTTTATATCAATGTCAAACATTCTTCCATTACTAAAATAATAAGAAATTTAATTTATTCCATACTTGCAGTCCCACCTTATGTTTGTTCATTATTCAATCTTGAGGATTTGGGGATGGTGATCCCCTCTCTGCATTGAATTGAGAGGTGTTTTAGATTACAACAGGGCAGATGGATTGAACTGTTTTGTTTGCAATTGTAGATATTCTCTGGTATTTGAAATGGGCATTTTCCAATTTCATGCTTTGTTAGTTGTAATACATGAGTCAAATGAGCTGGAGAGTAGGTGTTGCCTGCAACTATGCTGAGATAAGGGGAAACCCAGCATATGAACAACAAAAATATATAATTCTCTGGAATGAACAAAAGGAACAGAAGAACCATGTGTGGGACAATTGTAAATGAGTCTAACTCTGACACATTGGAGAGATAGGTTTTCATATATTCCAAGGTAAGACTCAACAAAGGGATGCCATTTCCTGTGGTTGTCTGTTCTGTTTATAGTGTCTAGGTGTCTATAGACCCCACAGAAGCACCCATCTTTGAGGCACTGTTTACTGTGGCAGTCAGTTTGATCCTCTTGAGACATGCATAAGTATAAAGTCTAGAACGGCCTCCTATCCCACTTTGAATTCTCTTAGCCATAAAATCTCATTTGTATTTAATATTTCCCCTTTTTGGTCTAGGTCTTTTTCCAAATGCACCACCATTAGGTACTTGGTAATAATCACTCGGTGCCAGGGAGACTCATTCCTGTGAGTTATGTCACATGCTGGGCAGAATGTAGGTGAGTTTATATGTTGAGTATGGCTTAGAGAGAAGCAACAATTTAATGCCAACGAGGCTTTCAGAAGGTAACTCTTAGACAATATATATTACTAGGCTAAGTTTCAATTTCACAAGAACAATGTTCATAAGTACAAGCACAAATATCAAGGGCCTGGCATATTGGTCTGTCCTCCTTTTCTAGGCACTGCTCATGTGCTCTAAAGATTCATACAATCTGTTAGAGAACATACCAAGACTCCCCAGGATGAAAACTCAATTTTCTGTTAGTTATTCTGTGGGTCTCCACCCACTGAGACAACACCCCATGACCACATGAACACACACTTTACATTCCATAGAGGCATGCCACAGGTGTACCTCTCCCCACAAATTCCCCTGCAACTGATGACCTGCACCAGTGACTCTCCACTGCCACAGTTGCAACCCTTCTGCAATCCAAGCCCTCCTACAAAAAACAAAGCAAAAAATTAATAATGAAATAAAATGAATTAAAATAAAATCAACTCAAAAACTAAAAAAAATTCCACTGTGGCTTTCATCACCTTAAGATCTGTTATCTTTTAGATATACAGACAATGTCTTCTGTATGTTACCCCAGTGTCTTACTTTTTCTCACTTTATTTTCCAAGAAGTTTTAGTTTACATAAAAGTCACATAGAATATATAGAGGAATTGCATTAAGCCCCCTCTCCCCATATCTTCCCCTACCAATTACATCCTTCATGAGTATGGTATATTTGATACAATTTACTAACAAATATTAAAGCAATTCTACTAATCATGGCAATGGTTTACATTATGGTATACATTTTGCACTGTTCACTTTTACAGATTCTGACAAAATATATAATGAGCTGTGTCCATCAATGCAAGATCATGCAGAACAATTCCAATGCCCCCAAATACCCTATATTTCACTCATTCTTCCCTCTCCTTTCCCTCCAAAAGTATGACAACCACTAAGCTTCAATTATTGAATAATAAGATTCATAGTTACACGCATTAATATTGAAGCCTTGCCATACTGCTCTGTTTCTTTTATTAAACACTGCCTATTTACTTGAGATTCTTGCCCCTCTATTTGAGAATGTAGCAGGACTTCCCAGGATGGGAGTTTAATACTTTCTTACATATTGTGTGGGTCTCCACCACTGAGTTGACATCCTATGACAAGATGAACACATTAATATTCCATAGAAGCATGCCCCAGGTGCACACTTTCCCACATATTCCCCCACTCCTAATGCTCTGCACCAGTAATCCTCCCCTGCATATTTACCAAGAGCACATTCTCACCATTGAAGTGAAAGCCATAGACTTACAAATCCCAATAACTCACCTGTTCCTTCCTCCAGCCCTCCAGCCAGTCCCTTGGATAGTCCAACCCAACTCCCCCACCCTGCTCACCCTCATATTCCAGTACCTTCAAACACTATTGCCTCCATCCACTGCCAAATCACATCCTTCCTCCTTATCATGTGTTTTGCCCATATTGAGCATCAACTTACCACACTCTACTCCCTTTCTCTCTGCTGATAACCTATCTTCCTGACTCTAAATCTGTGAATTTGTTAAATATACTTAACCATATCAGTGAGATCATGCAATATTTGTCCTTTAGTGGGGGGCTTATTTCATTCAACATCCAGTTTTCAAGATTCACCGATGTGCAAATATTCTTGTTGTCCTGGTTTTGTGATAATCAGCATAGGCTAAACATTTGCTACATTAGAAGCCATGCATGTGTCTCCAGACCTAGATTTTCTCCCTAGGTCTTGTTTTTAGAATGCTGGTGATGAACTAAGCCTGATTTATTATATGACCATCCTGTATGGAAAAGACTGTAACTTTGGTTATCTTTGGTCAATCTTAAGAGATATAGCAGGGGGACAGATGTGGTTTGGGTGGTTGGGCATCCAGCCCCCATATGGAGAGACCTTGGTTCAAAACACAGGACTTCCTGGTAAAAATTTAAAAAAAAGAAAAATATAGAAATTACATGGACCACCAGGCCCCATGAGAAGGTTCACTGCCAGGCCCTGTGCATGGGAACATGAGTGGGTGAGTCACAAGGCTCCATCCATGGGTGAGCCACCAGGCCCCATGAGCCAGGCATTGAGATGATGATATAACAGGAGAGTGACACAAGGGAGAGACAAGTCAAGACCTACCTAAAAGCCAGGAAATAAGTTGTGACGGTGGTAGGATTCCTCTCTCCCACATCAGAGATTATAAGGATCGAATCCCATTGAAGACAGTAGGAGAAGGATGAAAAGAGAGGGCAGGAAATGGACATGGAGAGTTTCCCAGTGAATGCATATAGAAACAGCAAAAATGGGGGAGGGTAAAAATGAATAAAAGTAAATAATTTCATAAATAAATCCTTAAAAACTGTATAGGGGAGGAACATACAGACTGCAGTTAGTAGTAATACTTTGATGAAGATCTTTCATGATTTGTTAACAAATGTTTTTCAACAATGCAGGGTGTTTGTGGGGATGTGGTGTGTGGGAGCCCTGTATGATGTTATGATGTTATGCTTGTTTGTTTTGTAAGATCACAATGTTTACTGAATATTTATAGTTTACGTATGCTCATGTATGAAAGATATACTTCAATAAATTGTTTTAAAAAACAGATTCATTCATTTTGTTCTGTGTGTCAATACTTCTTTCCTTCTTACAGCTGAATAATATTCCATTGTATATGTATATCGCATTTTGCTTATCCATTCTTCTGTTGATGGACACTTGAGTAGCTTCCAACTTTTGGCAATTGTGAATAATGCCAATATGAACCTTGCTATACATATATATGCTTGTGTCCCTGCTTTGAATTCTTCTGGTTATATTCCCACCTGGATAATATGACAATTCTATATTTAGCCCCCTAGGAATTGCCAAACAGTACTACACAATGGTTGCACCATTCTACATACTGTACAGCAGTGGATGAAGATTCCCTTTCCTCCATATACTTTCCAATACTTGCAGATCTCTGTATTTTTAATAGCAGACAATCTAATAGGGATAAAATAATATCTCATTGTAGTATTGATTTGCATTTCTCTAATAGTGATGTGGAACATCTGTTCATAAGAATTTGAGGCATTTTTACTTCCTCTTTGGAAAAGTGTCATTCAAATCTCTTCCCCATTTCTGAAATGGGTTGTTTTTCTTTTTCTTTTCATGATGTAGAATTCCTTTACTTATGCTGGATATTAGTCCCTTATCAGATAATTGGTTCACAAATATTTTCTCCAATTGAGTAGCTGCTTTTTCACTTTCTTAACAAATTCCTTTGAAGCACAAAAGTTTTAATTTTATAAGGTCCATTTATCTGGGTTTTTTTCATTGCTTGCACTCAGGGTGTAAAGTTTATGACAACATTTCTTACTACATGATATTGTAGAATTTTCCCTACACAATCTCCTAGGAGTTTTATGCTATTAGATCTTATATTTAGGTCTTTTATCCAGCTTGAGTAATTTTTGTATAGGGCAGGAGATGGTGATCCTCTCTCATTCTTTTGGATATGCATATACAATTCTCCCAGCACCATTTGTTGAAGAGGCCATTCTGCCCAAGTTGAATGAACTTGGTGGCATTGTGGAATATCAGTTGACCATATATGTAAGGATCTATATCACAAGTCTTAATTCAGTTCCGTTCTTCAGTATGCTATCATTGTGCCAATACAATACAATTTTGACCACTGTAGCTTTGTAGTGTGCTTTAGAGTCAGGTAGACTGAACCTCCAGTTTTGTTTTTCTTTTTCAATATGTTTTTGGCTATTCAGGTTCCCTTGCCCTTCCAAATAAATTTCATAATTGGCATTTCTAGCTCAGTAAAAAAAATGCTTTCATATTTTTAACTAAGATTGTATTAAATCTGTAAAACAATTTGGGTAGGACAGTCATCTTAATGATACTTAGTGTTTCAGACAGAATATTCTTCCATTAATTTAGGTCTTCTTTACTGTCCTTTATCAATATTGTGACATTATTGATAAAGAAGACAGAATATTTTTCCATTAATTTAGGTCTTCTTCACTGTCCTTTAGCAATATTGTATAGTTTTCAGTGTACAAGCCCTTTATATTATTAATTAATTTGGCTCCTAGATATTTGATTATCATAATGGTATGGTAAATGGAAATTTTTCTTGATTTTCTCCTCAGAGAGTTCATTATTAGTGTACAGAAATGCTACTGATTGTTGATTTTATATCCTGCTATTTTACTGAACTTGTATATCAGCTCTAGAAACATTGTTGTAGATTTTTGGGGTTTTCTACATATAGGATCATGTCATCTGCAGAGAGTAAAACTTACTTCTTCCTTTCCAATTTGAGTGTATTTTATTTCATTTTCTTTCCTAAGTGCTCAAGCTAGTATTTCTTACACAATGTTAAATAATAGCAGTGACAGTAGGCATCCTCTCTTATTCCAGATCTTGGAGGGAAAGCCTTTAACATTTAAACATTGAGTATTATGTTAGCTATGGATTTTTCATATATACCCTTTATTATGTTGAGGAAGTTTCATTCTATTCCTGTCTTTCAAAGTGTTTTTTATCAAGAAAGGATACAGTACATAGTCAAAGGTCTTTTTTACTGCACCAATAGAGATTACCATGTGATTATTTTTCTTTGGGATCTCTTAAAGTGCTGTATTACATTGATTTATTTGCTTATATTGAAAGATCCTTGTATACAAAAATAAAACCCACTTGATCATTGTGTTTAATTCATTTGATGTGTTTTTTAATACAATTAGCAAGTATTTTGCTGAGTATTTTAACATCCAGCTTCATTAGAAAGATTTGTCTGTAGTTTTCTTTTCTCATGACATCTTTATATGGCTTTGGTATTAGGGTGATATTTTCAGAATAGAGTAAGTTAGGTACTGTTCCCACCACTTCTATTTTTTTGAAAGAGGTTAAGCAGGACTGGTGTGTAATCTTTCCAGTATGATTAGTAGAATCATCTGATCTTGGGTTATTTCTTTTTGTATTTTTTTTGGTTGCGATGTTTTTCATGACAAATCCAATTCTTCGCTTGTGGTTGGTCTTTTTTTGTGCTCATCAATTTCTTCTTCTCTCAATATAGATTACTTGTGTGTTTCTAGAAATTTGTCCATTTCATCTAAATTATCCACCTTGTTTGCAGAAAATTTTTCAAAGTTCCCTCTTATGATACACTTTATTTTTATGGGATCAGTGGTGATATACCCTCTCTCCTTTTCTTATGTATTTGTATCTTCTCTCTTTTTTCTTTGTTAGTGTACCTAAAGGTTTGTCAAATTGATTAATCTTCTCAAGAACCAAATTTTGGTTTTGTTACTTTTTCTACTCTGTTCATTTATTTACAATTTTATTTAATTCTGCTCTAATCTTTCTTTCTGCTTGCTTTAGGTTTAGTTTGTTGCTATTTTTCTAGTTCATTGATAGGTGCATTAAGGTCTTGGAATTTAGCTCTTTCTTCTTTTTAATATAGGCATTTATGGTGATAAATTTCCCTTGCAGCTTTCATGGTTGTTACTCATTTCTTTTTCAATTTCTTCCTTGACCCACTGTTTAAGAATGAGGTGTTTAATTTCCATATCTTTTTGCCTAGTCTGCTTCTTGGCCCCTTACTGATTTCCAGCTTCATTCCACTGTGTTCAGAGAAATTACTTAGTATAATTTCAATCTTTCTAAATTCATTGAGACATTATCTGTGACCTAGCATGTGGTCTATCTTGGAGAATGATACATGTATGTTAGAGAAGATTGTGTATCCTGTACATGGATCTAATGTTCTGTATAATTCTCTTAGGTCTAGATCCTCTAATGTATTTTTCAAGGTCTCTGATTGTTTATTACCCCTCTGTCAACATGTTTTGTATAATCTTGATAATGGTGTATGAGTCTCCTCTACTGTAATTGTAGAAGCATCTATTTCTCCTCTTAGTTTATCTATTGTTTGTTCAGTGTATTTTGGTTAGTTGTATAAATATTTATGATTCTTATTTCTTGTTGATACATTGCCCCTTATATCAATATATAGTTTCCTTCTTTTTTTCTTACAAAAGTTTTCCATTTAAAGTATATTTTTTCTGATATTAGTATAGCTACTCCCATCCTTTTCTGGTTAGTTTTTGAATGTAAAATCATTTTCAAACTTTTCATTTTTAACTTCCTTGAGTACCAGGATCTAAGATGAGTTTTTGTGGACAACATAGAGATGGGTCATATTTCCCTATTCATGCTTACAGTCTGTCTTTTTATTGAAGAGTTTAATCCATTAATATTTAATGTTTTTTCAGTCAAGGCAGTACTTATATTAGTCATTTTATTTTTAAGTTTATATATGCTGTATTTTGTCTTTATCATTTTATCCTTTTTGTTATTGTTACTAACAATTTTCCTTTCTGCACTCTCCTCCAATGCCATCTTTCCTGTTTTTTTCTTTCATCCTGTTGCACTCACTTTAATATTTCTTGAAAGTCAGGTCTGTTGTTGTCAAACTCTCTTAATTTCTGTTTATCTGTGGATATTTTGAACTATCCCTCATTTTTGAAAACCAGCTATGTTGGATACAGATTTATTGTTTGGCAGTTTTTTTGTTTGCTTGTTTGTTTGTTTTTATATTTTAGTACCTTGAATATGTCATACCATTGCTTTCTAGCCTCCATGATCCTCAGTCATTTCAGGCTAGGAATGTGACCTTGAAAATAATAAATTATATCCATGCAACATATCTGCAGCTAGGCCTCAATTACCATCTTGTCAATGGTAAATTTGATGTGTATTAACCCAGGTCATACAAATAAAGACTTGTGAATGGAATAAGTCATGAATTCAGAAAAATCATCAGGCTGAAATAAAGATGTGATTAAACATTCTTCCAGCAAAAATTTTGGAAATTTTAATTTTAGGGTAAACTTAACTTGTCCTCAAAATTTAAAATGAGAACTTATTCAAAAATAATTGAAAAATCATGGCGTATCTCTGGCCTTTGAAACATAACAAAGTCTTTCAAAGTTATTAAATGGCTATGAAGTTGAGATGACCCAAAAGATAGAATCTGTTCAAAAGAATAACACACCATGTTAATGGAACTAATGCGAAAAATTTTATCTATAGACTGAATGATTAATCCTTATTTCTTACATAGAGAATTAAAGCAATGAATATTTGTGAGCAAAGTTTAGCAAACCCTTCTTCCAAAAGAGAAGTTCTCACACTCTGGAGGATCCACTAGAATTTATTGTCTTGGGAGAAGATTTCATTCATAGGCCCACCATGATTAAATATGTATTATCTCATATAAGAAAAAAACCCTTTATCAGAGAACAATTTCAAGAAGTCCCCAGTGACCTGTTATCTTTTAATCAATGTAATCAAACCCACATTACAAATAAATCATATAACTGTCAGCAACATGGGAAAGCCTTGAGAAAAAGTTCTGAATGTAGGCCACATGTGAGAACTCATACTGAAGAAAAATATACCGATGTCAAATATGTGGGAAAACTTTCAGAAAATCTTCCAACATTAGACAACATGAAAGAATTCACACTGGAGAGAACCCACACAAATGCCTGAATGTTTTAAAGTCTTTAGTGAAAGGCCTTCTCTTAGACAACATTAGAAAACTCACACTGTAGAGAAAGGATACAAACATCATGTATGTGCAAGAACAATCACATTGGAGAGAAATCATACAAATGTCATCGATGTGCTATAGCCTTCAGTAAATCTTCTGTCCTTAGACAATATGAGAAAACTCACACTGGAGAGTAACCTTCTGAAGGCCATCTTTGTGGGAAAACAGAGTTCTAATCTTAGAAAACCTGAGAAAATCACACTGGAGAGAAGCCATACAAATGTCATATATGTGAGAAATTCTTCAGAAAATCTGTGCTTAGGCAACATGAGAACACTCACACAGTAGAAAAACCTTATAAATATTGTCTATGTGGGAAATCCTTTAGCCAACATTTTACTCTCAGACAACATGAGACGATGCACACTAGAGAGAAACCATATGAATGCCGTCTATGTGGAACAGAATTCTGTCAGAGTTCTAATCTTAGAAAACATGAGCAAACTCACAATATAAAAGTAATGAATATGGAATAGGCTTTATACATAGACTATTTTATAAAGAGATGAAAAAACACAGAGGAGTATAATTCTATGTCAATGTCATCTATGTTAAATACCTTTATTTGTAATTTAGGCATGAATGAATTACACTGGTAGGAACTCTATATCTATATTACTGGAAAGACATTTATGCTGAGCTTCAGCCTAAGTGCCCAGAAGATAAACACAGGTTAATAACAACTCTTACAACTGAAAATCAGAGAGGTAAATCTTTAATATGAACAGAATACTCTAGAGGAAGAGCAGATATTTTTTGCTGGAATAAATATTCAATGAAATAAGTATGAAAAATGCTTTACTTATATCTCACTGTAATGAATAGAGGAAAGTCATTAGTGATTTCAAATTTCTTCATCAGCATGAACATTTTCTTATTGAAGAAAACACAATCCTAAAATAAAAGTGAATAAATATTCAGCTAATGTTGCATCAGAAATATCAGAAAGGGGAAAAACAATTAACAATACATGCTTTCCCACATTATTCTGAATGTTGCCTAATTAATTTTTATTGAAATATTAATGTAAGATTTTGAAGTGATCTGGTTATGTTGCATGCAGAATTTTGTAACAATTGGTAGGAAGAATATGAAACTTCAAATCAATACTTGCAAAAGTATGTGAAATAAAAGCTGTTCCTGTAATTTGTCTAATATGATTGAGTTTCTATTTTTTATGTATCTGGCCAGCTGGCAGATGGTACTCATCAGCAAATTATAATGACTGAGGTGAATCTGAAAATAACATTGAATATTAACTAAATAGTGGACAATAAAAAATGATGTGCCTAACTATTATACATGCTTAATATGTATGTGCATAACAGTCATTAGTGGAACATAAAAAATATATAAATTAATAATGCTTGATGGTGCATAAATTTTCACTTGTAAATGCCATTATTACTATTTTCAGTTATATAGGATGTAAATTAATTTAAAAGAAAGTAATGTTTTCAGACGTGGAATAGTATGGGCATTTGGGAATGAAAACTTTGCTCAAACTTTAGTGAGGAAATGTGATATTCACTACAATTAAAATTAGTTGCCAAGTGACTTCTGGCAAAAAATACTGAGAAATCTCAGGAGATAAGGAGGTGGAACATCACTGCAGATATGAGGTAGTTCTCATTCTCAAAATGCCTCAGAATTGGTAAGGTGGACATACAACCATTCATTAGTTATTTCAATTAGTATTAATATTTGTTGATCCATTTGGCTTATTATCCCTCTAAATATCCACTCTTTGTGAAGAATAAATGGCACTATGTCTTAGAGGAAGAAACAGTTCCACAAGAAGAAGACCCATCTTGAAAGTGTATCTGCATGAAGATGAGCTAGGTTAATGGCATAACTGCATAATAGGTTTTGGATCTTCATCATGTCATTTATTTCAATATCACATATTACAGTTTTCAATTATTCCAGAAGCTGAATTTTCTGGAGACTAATTGATAAATATACAAGCTTCCCACCTTCACTGCTCTTATGTTGTAGTAGAAATGAAACAAAAATAAACAATAAAAGAAAATGTGTGAGATTCAATCATGACCTAGGATTCTGAAAATATCCCTGGTCAGAGTAGATATGTAGGCTTTTAAGATGGTGGAAGGGACCAAGAATTGAGGAATGCTGAAAGCTACCAGAAGCTGGAAAATCTAAAGGAATGAAGTTTACAGGTGGAATAGGCAAGAAAATGGATTCTTCCTTATAGTCTCCAGATGGAATGTTTTCCTGTTGACTGAAACATTGATCTCAGACCAAACAATTTTGACTTCTGACCTCCAGAACTGTAAGAAAATAAATTCTATTTTAAAAATATAGCCCTTATAACACCTTGATTATTTTTAATTTCATCCATTTTGTCTTTCATTCCCATAAGCTATACTTTTATTGCAGGCTTTCATATTTTTTTTTATGTTCACCTAGTTTCTTTCTTTCTTTATTTTATTTTATTTTATTTTATTTATTTATTCATTTATCCCCCCCTTGCTGCTTGTGCTCGCTGGGTCAGCTAACCACACCATGCGGGCGGGCTTGCCTTCACCAGGAGGCCCCGGGAACCGAACCCAGGGCCTCCCATATGGTAAACGGGAGCCCTACTGATTGAGCCACAGCCATTTCCCCCTTTATTTCTTTAGTCATATTTGTTTCAACTCCTTGAACAATTAAGGATATTTGTGTGATTATCATTGATTAGTCATCTTTAATCCTGGATCTCATCAGCATTTTTGGTTTGTTCCTTTAGTTGACCCATGTCTTCCTATTTCTTATGTTGGCTTGCAATTTTTACTGGTGTCTGGGTATGTGAATATGTTAATGAATTTACTTTGATGTTCAATTTCTCCCTCTTGCCTATTGGTTTTGTCTCACAGCTCTATTTGATTTTTGGTTCAACTTATTCTAAGTCTTTAAACTTGCCCAGATTATATTATCAAAATAGATGTGCCATTCAGATCTTCCCCCAGGTGTTTGGTACAAGAGACACCTATAAGAATTTTTTTTCTTGCAGTTTCCTGGCCAGCTGGCAGATGGTGCTCATCAGCAAATATTCCAAGGAGGCGACTCTTTTAAATTCCACTTTAAGATGATTCTTTTATGGTCAGAGTCAAGACTCAAAGTGAGCTCTTCTGGTCAAACTAGCTGAATGGAAACCATTCTCTGACAAACCTCTGCCACACCTTACCTCTTCCCAGGGAAGATCTCTGTTAACCCAGGATTAGTATCTCACTAACAGATTTCATTTTGCTTTATTCACCTTTCTGCCCCTCATCCTCCTGTGGGTTATGCAGCACTCACCTGGCCTTAAGAGTCCCAAAACAAGTACCTTGGACAGCTTTTTACTCTTCTTCTGTTGTTTTTGTGACAGAGGTGAGCCCTGCTTACCTATTCAGATGCCATTTTCCTGGAAGTCCCTCTTTCTTCTTTTGCAATATAAGCATTAATGGCTATAAATTTCAGGATTGCCTTCACTGTACCCACAAGTTTTGATATGTTGTGTTCTTGTTTTCATTCATCTTGAGATATTTACTGATTTCTCTTGTAATTCTATGTTCTATCCACTTATTTGAGTGGATTTTAATATCCATATTTTTAAAAATTTTCCCATTTTCTATTATTAATTTGAAGTTTAATTTCGTTATGATCAGAAATTTGCTTTGTATTGCTTCATTCTCCTTTAATTTATTGAGATCTGGCTTATGACCCAACATATGGCCTATCCTGGAGAAAGATACATGAGTACTTGAGAAGATATTTTTAACAGTTTCAAGGTATTTCTCATTGGAATGTATGAATGGTGTTGTGACATTTTAGATATCTACAGAGATTTGTTCCCTCCCTTGCTTTTGTCCTCCATAGAAAGGCACACATGAATAAAGAGAGGATCTTAGGATTCACTCAGTATAATTGGGTTGTTCCAAAACCCTCCAGAACTATGCCCTACTGGTCAGGTCCTCAGTGGCCACAGAAGCTGAGAAAGAGCTGGCCCTCCACTAGGGAGTCTTCAGTCAAGTGCTGAAGATGATCATGCAACTCTTCAGGGACCTAGTGAACCTTTCGGGTTGGGGAACAAGAACATGTGACAGGGTGAAACAGAGGCCATCAGTCAAAAGTGGACAGGCAGAAAAGGCCTCCAGTCCTCACATCTGTTCACAGATGGGAGGGGATGTTTGAAGAGCCTTGTAGGCTCACTCAAACCTTCAATGACTACTTATTGCAGAACTAGTCAGAAAGTGTACTATCAGAATGGAATTCTTAAAAAAATCATTGACTCTTTCGTAGAAGTCCAGCTTAAATGGCCACACTGTCCACTGCCCTTAGGTAGAGACCTCAGACCTACAGATGTTGAAGTTCTAAGGGACTTCAGCCCACCTCTTTCCCTTCCTGTCCTACAACAGTCACTTCGCAGGCCCCTGCTTTTTTGTCATGAACCAATATCACCCCTTCCCATCAGGAGTAAGGTTTAGCTAGGATCTTGGTGCACCAACTGGCAGAGCCTGAACAGGGGGAAGACCCTCAAACTTCTGGGTGCTGGGGGAGTCCAGCAAATGACTGCCTTGGCCATCTGAGATTTCTTCTTTTTGTCAAGTAGTCTCAAATGTAAAGGGAGAGTTCTGTCAAAGACTTAGTTAAATGAATTCTTCCCATAAATGTGGGTCTCTGCTGGGTAATTCCCACTGCGTTCTCAGCCAATGGTAACCCTAAGATGCAATAATATACCCATCCTCTACCATAATGGTATGCACTAGTGTTTTGCTAAGGAAGAGGCAGAAACTAAATGCTATGAAAGGCAACTTTATTTAATCAAATGAGTTTGTGTTTATATCAAAGGAGTATAACAATTGAGCAATCATTAAAGAAAATAATCAACAAAATACAAAGGAAAGAATGAAAATATATACACCAAATCAGGGGAAAGCCCAACATCTGGTCTCTCACGAAGCTGGGAAGTCCCTTTTGACAGCTGGTCAGAGTCCCAATTGGAAAAATGGTTGTGGGCAGAGCTTGCTCTCCTGGGTAAAAGAAATGGCAGATTGGGGACTATCCTTTTTTAAGGGGTTCCAAATCTCAGAACTCCAATGAATCTTGCAAATTGTGAGGAATGACCTCATTGAAAGTAATCAAATCCATTCAGTGGGAGAGTGGCCATACTTGTGCAGGGGAGACACAGTGTCTTGAAGGGCCTTTGTTCAATTCTACTCATGGCACATTAAACAGGACCAAAAAGGTTTCAGTACACATCACCTTTAACTTGATGTTACCTTTACAGGGGATACGTGCAAATATTATGTCTAGTGACTGGCTCCTTCTAAAAATCTGTTTTTAGTTAATAGGTACTGGGGTTGCCTGCATAGCAGCATTAAAATATTCCAAAGGACAAAGGTCAAGTTAATCATTCACAATTCTACCCTGAAACCACAAAGACTATTGATTAGAAAGCTTAGGAATTCACAATTCTTAATAATAATAATTTTCTTATAGTACATCAACTGGATTATTATATCTTTCCACACACTTTCTCTGTTCTCAGGAACCTCCGGGCAATGTGCATGAAACTTCTTGGACACCAGTGCATTCGTCAAGGCCTTGGGCTAGCCTTGCAACCTCGCATTTGTCTTTGAAGGAAAACACATCCATACCTGTATTTCATTTAACAAAACACATCCCAGAACAGCTGTGCCATGTCAACAAGTGCCTGGGTTTTTTGAGCCAGGGTTTGTTCTCAACCTGTTGGCTGTCCTGCAAAGGCCAACCTGGCAGAGTTGAGCCCTGCTGGGTGTCTGGGTAACACTAGAAGCCATCAGGAATGAGGGGAATAACTAAGAAGCACCCACAATTGGCAACTTATAAAATATACTACTGACCCTGTGAGATTTCTTATTTCAATGACTACTGAGAAAGACTGCATCACATTTAAATTGATGCAGCATATGAAAGAAAAAAAAAACTACCAGGGTATTATAAAAATGGAAATTTAATGTAACATTTGGTCTAATGTTTGTTATTAACAACAAATACATATTACCCTTTTCAATTGATAAAGTTTTCTTTTTGGCTTTTATACAGAAATTCAATTGACCCTCCCCCCAAGTCTTCCATGCCACTAAATTCTGTCATTTGTCTCTGAAAGCCCAGAAATCAATGATACATGCCACCTGCAGGAGAACGATGGGGGCAGGAATAACTCTGCCACCCCCCTGCTACCCCTGTTTTAGCTACTCCAAGGATATTGATTTCAAAGATGAAATCTCAAACCTCCTTTTCAAATGTGAAAATAAGTGTTCTCATGGCCACAAGGTCAGTGAGGTGGGAGTTAGAGCACCTCTTTATTGAAGAAAGGAATATAGTAAATATTAAAAACAACAGAACACCTAGCAATCTTTATCCCAAAGTCAGGAACCAGGAAAGAACTTTCCAAGAAGATTTGTGAGTCTGCTGCTCAATACACCATGCTTTATCCCTAAATGTTCACAGTAACCTCATGAGGTTTATCTACATAATGTGGGTTCCCAGCTACCAAGGTCCCAAGTTCCTTTGTGCTATATCTCCAAGGAATTGATGTCACTTCATAGGGTCCCTTTACCTGTGCCCTTTCTTTGAACAAAACATGTCCTAAGTCCCCTTGGGTTGCTGAATCTTCATCCTCCTTTCCCATGTCATCTACTTGAGTCTACATTTACAAGAACACATTCTTCACCACAGTCTCATAGGAAAGCCTGGGAAATTTAGGACTCCATGATTGAGAAAGAAGAGGGTTGAGACCCAGCTCTACTTCTTCCCTTTCTGTGAGCCTGGTCAAGTCATTGTGCCTTTTGGGTTTCTCCAGTGTCCTCACTTGAACCATGGGTACCTTCTAGCACCTACTTCCCAGGGACTTTATCAGACCCTGAACATAATGCATGAACTTAAAATGGAAGAATTACCACTAGTAAGGAAGATAACATGTAGTGTCTTCCAAGGGCCCCACCTTGGAATACGTATCCTTGTGTAATCCCTTCCTCTTTGATGTAACCTGGATTTATTCACACACTTCTAAGCAATATTATATGGCCAAAGTGACAGAATGTCACTCCCAATACTTACTAAAATTCTCATATTTCTCATTATCTGTTTACCTGATATATGTGAATTCTTTCTCTATTTTCCTTCATCTTGAAAATTTTTAAAAAGGCATCATTTGATTTGTTCATATTCTTGTCTTTTTCATTGGTGTTTTCTGGATTTTTATCTTCTTCCTTTTAATGGATCATGATTTCTGATATCTCTGATTGTTTTGTATTTGTGTGTGTGTGTGTGTGCACTGTATGTTTTATTATTTTAAAACAGATTATTGATAAGCTTTTGTGATTTATCAGTGTGTGTTAATATCTAAATACCGATGAATCAACATTGGCTTGATTGGAGGGAAATCCTCCAAATAAAATGTTACCATGGCCTTTTGCCTGAAATACTAACAGCATTTCTGTCCTGAAAGGGTTTCAGCATCTATGCAGTCTTTATAAGCTTGTTCAAAGTGGAAACCCTGATGTGCTTCCACTTTTGCAGAAGAGAATGAGAACTGCACTCCTCCTCAATATGAGGTGACTGCACATGGGGAAGGAAGTGTCCATGTGCATTCACCACGAACCCAGCTTCTGATATAGATGCATCCACCTGTCCCATTCTGCAGCCACTTCACATGCAGATTATATACCTGCAGAGACCAGGCAACACTTGGTTACTCTACTAGATTTTATATTCCCCAGGCAGTTTCTGAGCTTGGATGGAAGGTGATCAAAGCAATTTAGTGAAGATTCCCAGAAGAGGCTCTAACTCTGCTCTGATAATTTCTTGTGCACCAGGAGCCTGATTGACCACTGTAAATGAAATCTCTTGCCTTTGTCCCAAAATACACTACTAGACAATAATCACTACATTTAAAAACAGATATTATTAAAGGTAGAAACTCCTATAACATTAGAGCTGATGAGAGAACCTCAGACTTCTCTCAAATCTTCTTCTACTACACTATCACTTGGCTGTAAGTTTAGAACTCCAGGGTATTGAAGAACCGTGGCAGTACTTCACTTCTCCTAACCCAGAAAACAACTGGAAACTATTTGAGAATCATAGACAAGGAGGCAGTCATTTTCCTTTTTATCTTCCTTCAGATTGGCCAAGTTAAAGTATGCTAAAATGTGCTCATATCTTAGAGTTCATAGTTACAATGCAAGTCTGGAGAGACAAGGCCCAAGGCATTACAGAGTAATGTTTTGTCCCTTCAAACTCTAATATGAGTCCAACAGGCTTCTATAAGACCACTCTACAATATTTGATTGTGGCCGTTTTATGAATTCCAAAAGGAGAAATATTATGTTTGTAAACTGATCTATGCCTCTGGGTGTGATTATATTAAATTCAGTTGAGTTTCCTTTGATTAGATTACCTGTTAAGATGGCTTTTTGGCCTTTTTGATTTGACTATGTCAGTTAAATCATGACTCAGTTTGATTCCTCACCCCATTGCTGGATCTGTTATAAATGGACACACACAAAGACATACAGAAAGAGAAACCTTTGTCATTTTTTATCCTGCCATGTGGCAGAAAGGAGAAGGCTCAAACATCTGAGGCCCCAGGGAGAGATGAGCCATTCACTTGACAGATTATAGCTGACATTGTGAAGAGAAGAGAACATCTGAGACTGATAGAGAAGGTCCAAATAGAAACAAGTCCTACACAAGGACAAAGAGAACTACAAGATCACTTAAGTATGAAGTCTCCAAAGACTGGATCTACAAAGTTCAAGAAGATGAAGTCCAGATCAGAATAGAGAAAAGGCTGAGATCACCCACCAACTTGCTTGAACACATGGTACCTTAATTTGGTGAGAAAGCACCTCTTATGTTGTCTTGAGTTAGACTTTCCACAGGCTTGGTATTGTAAACTTTTATCCCAAATAAATACCCTTTATAAATGCCAACAGATTTCTGATACTTTGCATCTGCACCCCTTTGGCAGACTAATACAATGACAGTTTTTATCATTAGGGCTGCTGTTACAAACTACCAGAAACTTGGGTTTGTGTAACAATAGGTCAGCTCAAGTTGTTTAGTTGGGCTAAAATTGGTAACAGCACAGGTATTACTTTGTGATCTTGACTTCGTTCCTGCACTTTTCTCACAAGAGCCTCTGAAATGGGTTCCATCTTCCATTTCTTTATGTATGTGTAAAAAGGGCAAAGATACTTTAAGACACATACTGGCCAAAGACAGTGATGGCCAGTGACAAGGGGAAACAAAACTCAGACTGTTCATCTTCAAAGCAACTTGATGACAACTTTTGTTTTTACGCTGAACACCCAGTGACATTTCTGTGAGAAATACAAGGATCTATGCAATCTGATGCCCATCCCCTATTTTTCTGGGAATAAACATCACTCTAAATTTGAAAAACAAATACATTATATGAGGGGGTATGGGATTTTTTTCCTTTGGGAATATTGAAAACCTTCTAAAGTTGACTGAGGTAATGACAGCAGAACACTCTGATGAATTTGAGAGCCACTGAGTGTATACCTTGAATGGATTTTTAAAAAGCATGGACTGTATAACACAATGAATCCTGTGGCAGAAGATGAACTGTGGTTATCAAAACAAATATGAGATCATTCTCTCATGAACTATAACAAGTATATAATACTAATATAGGGTGTCATTAACTGGGTGGGTTGGGGGAACAATATGACAAATTTAAGATATTGGCTATAGTTAGTAGCAGTGTTTTGATGATGCTTTTTCATAGTTTGTAACAATTGCTTCATACATTGCAAGTTGCTGGTGGTGGGGTAATGTGTGGGAGTGCTGTATGATGATATGCATGCTTGTTTTGTAAGTTCACAACTTATACACTTATATTTATAGATGTTCATGTATGAATGATAAACTTAAATTTAAAAAAAGTTTAAAAAAATATTACTTGGTGTCCAAATAATGGTCAAAAGCATAAAATACCCACTGCATTTGGAGACTGAAAAGGATAAAGTGGAAGAAACACTTGTTATCCTTATGGATAATATGTAAAAAGAGGTTTGTTGAGGGATGTTTACTCTAACCAACTGAAATCCCCACAGACTGCACAGGGCAGGCCTTCTGAGGGGTGTGTTCTAAAGCAGTGAGTTGGAGCCCACAAATTCTCTGTGCTTAATCAGCCCAGTTAGGCCTCTTCAAACCCAGCTGCTCTTTGCACTCTGACCTAGGGCCCCTGAGTTCCAGGCCTTCTCTGCTTCTAGCTGATATTGTGATCCTGAATGTTTCATCCTCTCTGATCCCCAATAAATTCACCTATAAAGTATGGACATCTGACTGGACAGGGGGAAGAGGAGGTGAGGTGGAGGACGGAAGGATTCTGGGTCTCTGGGGACTCTGTGGAGTGAGTCAATCAGAGTTGTAACATAGCTGGGCCAAAAGCACACTACAGAGATCCCACTGTGAAGCAATGAGAACACAGTCATGGATTAGCCAGATCTGTACAAAGAGACAATGATAAAAAGTCCAAGCCCAGTACCTGATATGAACACAGGAGACTAGGAGCCAGAGGAGGCTCCATAGGCTTTTTACTTCTCCTGGCATCTCCTCCCTTGACTTCTCAGCACTGATCCTGCTGGTGAGGCTTTCTGGCCACAACTTTACCTGGGTTTAAGTCACAGACCAAGGTCTCCTGGTCCCCAAACAAATCTACCTTCTCTAACCTTGTGAGACCAAGCTGAGACCTGATGGGATAGGGATGGAAACATCAAAATTATGTTTAAAATTAACTTTTTTCACATACTACAATAAATGAATTTATTTTTTAGCCATTTAAAAGAAAGCTGTAAGCTATGCATCATGAGTGTGGGGTATAAATGCCATTCCCAGTTACAGGGTTAGTAATCCATTGTCTTCATTTGACCACTTTGTCTTTCTGTATCTTCCCTACTGGATGACGTACAGCACTCTCCTGGTCTGCAGATCCCCACAGCAACTCCCTCAAATAGCTTTTGCCATTCCTCCATTGTTTTCATGATAGAGTTGAGTCTTTCCTACCTTGAATATTATATATTGCCTAAGAGATACCTACTAAAACCCTCCATGTTGCTCAAATGTGGCCTTTCTAAGCCAAACAGCATAAAAATGCACTACCCTTCCCCTGGCATGGGACATGACCCCTGGGAATGAGTCTCCCTTGCACCGAGGAATCATTACCTAGTGACAACTAGCAATGGATTTGGAAAAAGACCTTGACCAAAAGGGAGAAATATTAAATACAAATGATTTTTTATGGCTAAGCAATTTCAGGTGAGTCAGGAGGTCATTCCAGCAATTATGCTTATGTACATCTCATCAGGATTTCATTGATGGCCAAAGTAAACAGTGCCTTAAACAGTGGGTCTCCTGAGGGTTCTAGAGATATTTAGACATTATAGGCAGGGCAGATAATCACCTGAATTCAGCACTCTGTCAGTGGACCTTACTTTGGAATATATGTTCCCCAATGTAACAGAGTTAGACTCATAATTTCCCTATAGGTGTACCTTTTATTTGAATCTATATTCAGCACTATACCAAATATATACATGTCCCAGAGACTTAACTCTTTGGTCTGTTTGTATGCCAGTTGAGCCCTGAATATCAGCAGAGTTTCAACACTTACTCTCTACTACTTTGTATTTACCCAGGACAAATAACAAAAGAGTGGTGGTGGACAATGCCTATCACAAAAAAACAGAGTATCCACAACTATGAGCAAGATAGTTCCATCCATATGACCCATGGGATCTAAATTCCTTCTCAGTCAGAATCAGAGTGGGTATCAGTGTACCAAAATCCCCAAGATTGAGTAATGAACAAACATGGGGAGGATGCAGCTATAGACTAAATAGACATTATTATCCTAGACATGGAAGAATTTTTAATCACTGATATAAAGGCAATGACCACCAGAGATTTTGAGGGGAGGGAGAGAGAAAAATAGGTATAACATGAGGCATTTTGGGGACATTGAAGTTGTCCTGTATGACATTGCAATGACAGATACATGCCACTATACACTTTGTCAAAATCTATAAAGTTGTGTGGTGCAAAGTGTAAACGACAGTGTAAACTATAGACCATGGTTAGTAGCAATGTTTCAGTATATATTCATCAATTGTAACAAATGTATCACACTAATAAAACATGCTGTTAATAGAGAAAAGTGGTGGAGGGGGAGAAGGTGGGGTACATGGGATACCCCTATATTTTTGATATATCATTTATGTAATCTAAAGTTTTTTTAAAAATAAAAAATTAATTATGAAACATTTAACAATAGAAATCATGGTTGTAGTAAAAAAAATTGAAATTCTAGCTAATAATTTTATTGTTAATTTTATGGTTAATTGTTACTTATTATCATTAACAATTACCCTTTTTATTGACACGATTTCAGAAAATATTGGTACTCCGTCAGATATTTGTTTTAGAGGAAAAATCCCAGAAACTGAAAATTATTATTATTGAAAAATATTTAATGTACGTGCGTATAGGTTCGTTTGAATGTGTAATGAACAGCCTCCATTTTCTGCATGGTGATATAGATATATATATTATAAAATAAACTCATACTTGTTTATGAAAAAAAAGAAAGTTAGATACATCAGTAATATTTTCCCTAGTATTTCAGAATGCTTTCAACTTGTGTGTAAGACTTTTACAATTTATTCATTTTAGTTAAAATTTACATGCAAGAGAATTCACACATTTTAATTGAGTTATAACAGAAGCATATATCTACGTACGCCAATCCCCTATCAAGTTATTAAATATTAACCCATTAATCTTCACTTTACATATATTCCTCATGTCCCCTGCCAGTAAATGCCCAACTTTAGACAGACAATGACACTGACACTTTCTAATAGTTTGCAACAATGGATGAATTATGCCTTCTCAGGAACTTTCACATTTTCAGAATCATACCCTATTTACACTTTGGGGTAAGGCTTATTCACTCAACATAAGGATTTTGTTTATTTCAGTAGTTCATTCTTATTTCTGACTGGTATTCAATTTTATGACATGCCACAGATTTCTTATCCATTTGACTTTTCCTGAGAATTTAGATTTTAACTTTGAGCCCATTTTAAAAAATGTTCTGTGATAGTTCTTGTACACATCTTTACATCAAATTGGTGGGACTCTCATAACATTTGGAGACAGATACTTTCTATTAGTTATAGGGAGTCTAAGTGTCCAAGTGGGAAATATTTCCATGGCCACACAAGTCTCAGTGGGCACAACTCTAAAATCAGTGATCTTTGCCACTGATATTCTCCTACCCCTGGGTATGGTTTACTGTTAACAAGAATGGTTGGAATATCTTTCCCCATGTCCTCAAGTCCTGCATGTAATTTTTCCAGCAGAAATTAGCTCCTAAATTTCCTTGGCATGGAGAAAGGGGACTCCTTCTTCTATTTTTCCTTGAATCTGGGTTTATGTTATGTACAGGCATGAGAGTAAACAGATCAAATTGCTGACTTTCTGTGTGGACATTGATACAGCCCTTTCTCTAAGAACCTCATTTCTCCATGTGTTAATAAAAGGGATTACCTCCATTTTTCTGAAGTTCTTTATGGAACTGTGAGTGTTTGGGCGGCACTGTACCGAGAGAATTTTCTTTAAAGTGAAGTTTGGACATCTGTTATCTCCAGCCACAAATGTAGAATCTGGATGTGAATAAGTTCCACTTCAATTCCTTACTAATTATTACACACACATCCAACATCTTCTCTACTTTATCACACATTCTATTTCCCACTAACCTACACTTCATGGTCCAACTCCATAACTCTACTTATTGTATATAGTTCATATCAGTGAGACCAGACAATATTCATTCTTTTGTGTCTGGCTTATTTCACTCAACATAATATCATCAAGGTTCTTCAACGTTTGCATGTGCTTCCTCAGTTGACTTATTATTACACCTGAGTGATCCTCCTGAGACATGCATACACATAACCTCTGGAAAGATCTCCCAACTCACTTTGAAATAAAAGCCATAAAATTTTATTTATATTTAATCTTTCCCACTTTTTAGACCTTTTTCCAAATGCATTGATGGCACTTGGTAATAATCCCTTGGTGCCAGGGAACCTCATCTCTTGGAGTCATGTCCCACACCAAGGGGAAAGTAGTGAGTTTACATGCTGATTTGGCTTAAAGGGAGGCCACATTTGAGCAACTAAGAGGTTTTCAGGAAGTAACTTCGGCAATATATATTATTAAGCTAAGTTTCAAATTCACAAGAAGGTTCATAAGTACACACATCAATATCATGGGCCTGGTCTATTGGTCTGTCCTCTTTATCTAGGAACTGTCCATGTACTCTAGAAATTCTTGCCACTCTATTAGAAAATACAGCAGGACTTCCTAGGATGGGAATTCAATACTCTTTTGGTTTTCCTGTGGGTCTCCACCAATGGAGACATCACCCCAGTACCACAAGAATACATTCATATTCCATTGAGGTAAGCCCCAGGTACACCCCTCCACACATCCCCCCACCATTGATGTGCCGCAGCAGTAATCTTCCCCTGCCACAGTTGCACCACTTCTGCAATTAAAAACCTCTCCCAAAACAAAACCAAAAATAATAAAATAAAAGATTAAAAAATTAATTTTTTTCATTGTGCCTTTCATTAACTTAGGATAGCTTCTCTTTTAAGTATATTGACAATTTCTTCTGTGTGTTCTCCCAGTGTCTTATTTTTTTTCACTTTATTTTCCAAGAAATTTTATGTTACAGAAAAGTCACATAGAAAATATAGGGGATTCCAATACACCCCACCCTCTACCTTCGCCAAATACTCACATACCAAAAACTTTCTATAAGAGTATGGTACATTTGTTACAATTGAAAAAATATCAAAACATTGCTACTAACCATGGCCAATGTTTTACTTTATGGTTTACATTTTACACTGTACATGTACACTTACAAGTTCTGATAAAATGTCTAATGGTCTGTATCCAACAATATAAGATCATGGAGAACAATTCCAATGCCCTCAAAATGCCCTATATTACACTCATTCTTCCTACCACCTTCCCTCAGAACCTATGACAACCACTAATTTTCAGTTTTGGAAGAATAAGGTTCATAATTACATGCATTAATATTGAGGGCATGACATACTGATCTGCTTTCATTTATTATGCACTGCCTATTTCCTTGAGAAATTCTTGTTCCTCTACTTGAGAATGTAGCAGGACTCCACAGGATAGGAGTGTAATGTGTTCTTGTTTATTGTGTGGATCTCCACCCATTGAGATGACACTATATGAAAAGATGAACACGTTCATATTCCATAGAAGTATGCCTAGGTGCACCTTATTCCAAATATACCCCATCACTGTTGCCCTGCACTAGTGAGTCTTCCTTGCCACATTGGCCAATAGAACATTCTCAGAATTGTAGTTTCAACGACCCACTGACAATTCCCCAGAGTTAACCTGTTTCTTTCTCCAGCACTCCCCCTGTTCCATGGACAGTCGAAGCCAAAACCCTACCCTCCTCACCCTCACAATCCAGCTCTATCAACCTCATTTATGTCCTGCACCACCATCACAGCCACCTACTGTCAAACCACTGCCTTCCACCTTATTATGGCTTTTGTCCATATTGAGCACTGGCTCCCCACATTCTACTACCTTTCTGCCTCCTGATAACCTATCTTCCAGACTCTATCTCTGTGAGTCTGCTCAATATGCTTAAGTCATATCAGTGAGGTCTTTCAATATTTCCCCTTTAGTGACAGGCTTACTTCACCCAGCATAAGGTCTTCAAGATTCATGCATGTTGTCACATGTTTCAATACTTCATTTCTTCTTATAACTGAGTAATATTCTATTTTATGTATATACCACACTTTGCTAATCTGTTCATCTATTAATGGACACTTGGGTTGCTTCCAACTTTTGGCAAGAGTGAATAACGTCACTCATTATTAATGTCAATAATGAGTATTGATGTGTGTATAATCTGTTCATGTTCCTGTTTTCAATTCTTCTGGGTATATACTCAGCAGTAGGATTCCTGGATCATATGGCAAGCTTATAGTTATCTTCTTAAGGAACTGCCAAACCATGCTCCACACTGGCTACACCATTCTACATTACCACCAGCAGTGAATGAAGGTTCCCTTACCTCCATTTCCTCTCTAAAACTTGTAGTTCTGTTTTTTTTTTTAATATCCACCAGTCTAATAGGTATAATATATCTTAATGAAGTTTTGATTTCTAATTCCCTAATAGCTAGTGATGTTAAGCATCTTTTCAAGTGCTATTTATCTATTTGTGTCTCCTCTTTGGAAAAGACTCTATTTAAATTTCTTATCCATTTTAAAAATGGGTTGTTTCTCATTGTATATTTGACTTGTAGGATTTCTTTATATATACTGGACATTAGGCCTGTATTGTATAAGTGGTTTAAATAATTTCTCCCATTGAATGGCTGCCTTTTTAATTTCTTGAAAAACTACTTTGAAGTGCAAAAGTTTTTAATTTTGCGGAGGTCCCATTTATCTATTTTTCCTTTCATTACAAGATATCGTAGATACTTCCCTACTTTATCTTGTAGGAGTTTTATAGTCTTGGGCCATATATTTAGGTCTTTGATCTATCTTCAGTTAATTTTTACATAAGGCATTAGATGTTGATCCTTTCTCATTCTTTTGGACATGGATATCCAGTTCTGCCAGCACCATTTCTTGAAGAGGCCATTCTGTCCCATTTGAGTGGGCTCAGTGGCTTTGCCAAATATCAGTTGACTGTATATGTGAGGTTCAAAATCAGAAAACTCAATTTGGTTCCATTGTTCACTATACCTTTGCTTGTGTCAATACCATGCAGTTTTGGCCTTTATAGATTTGTAGTATGCTTTAACATCAGGTAGTGTGATTCTTCCAATTTCATTTTTCTTTTTCAATATGCTTTTGGCTATTGCAGGGCCCTTGCCCTTCCAAATAAATTTCATAATTCACTTTTCCAATTAGGTAAAAAATTGCTGTTTTAATTTTTATTGGGATTGTTTTAAATCTGTAAATCAAATTAGGTAAGATTTTGGTAGGTACTTAATGATGTTTAGTCTTCTAATCCATGAACATGAAATATTCTTATATTTATAAATTCATCATTGATTTCCTTCAACAATGCTGTGAAGATTTCTGTGTACAAGTCCTTTACATCTTTAGTTAAGCTTATTCCCAGATATGTCTTTTTATATGATATTGGAAATGGAATTTTTTCTCGATTTCCTCCTTAAATGGCTCATTTTTAGTGTATGGAAATGTTTCTGATATTTCCATGGTGATCTTATATGTTGCCACTTTATTTAACTCATTTATCAGCTCTAGAAGCTTTGCTGTAAATTTTCAGGACTATCTACCTAGGATAATATCGCCTGCAAATAGTGAGTATTTTACTTCTTCCTTTCTAATTTGGATGACTTATTTCTTTTCCTTGCTTAAGCGTATGAGCAAGTACATCTAACACAATGTTAAATAAGAGTGATAACAGTGGTCATCCTTGTCTTGTTCTAAATCTTAGAGGGAAAGCGTTTAGCAATTCACCATTGATTATGATGTTAGTTGTGTCTTATTAATATATATGCCCTTTCTCATGTTGAGGAAGTTTCCTCCTATTCTTATCATTGAAGTGTATTTATCAGTCTGTGCCAGAGAAGCCCATGCCCAGGTATCATGTCTCATGCCAGGGGAAAGGCTGTGAGCTTATATGCTGAGTTTGACTTACACAGAGTCTGCATATGTATAACAAGAACATTTTCAGGAGGTAATTCTTAAGGAAAATATATGACTACGCTAAGTTTCAATTTTATAAAAATAAGTTTCTTAAGTACAAGCATTAATAAGATATTATTAATAAGATTAATAAGATAATTTTAAATTACCATTCTTAGAATCCACAAGCAGGACTAGGGTTAAATTTGAATTTTGGGCATTCTGAATCCATAAATTAGGGAAATCACCTAGTTTGGACATACTAAGCCTACTGTGATCTAAAGCATAACAGTAATAGCTAGCATTTAAATAGTCTTAATATTTACCAGCCTTTCATTGCTCTATATCTACATGTGTTAGAATATTTCATACTAATGAAAAATCTATGTTAGGGATAGTGTCCTCTATATTTTACATATGAGTAGGTGAAGCATGGAGAGGTCAAATGAAACATACAAGAGCATATGGTCAGTGAACCATAAAGCTGGGACTCAAACAAAGGATTTAAGCAGGAGTCAGTAAAAGAGCCACTTACCAACCCCCTTGAAACTGCCACACACTAACCCACTTTTCAGAGTAGACACTCCCTTACTGGTTTGTAGACATTTTTAGAAGTTTCTACTTCACTTTTGTTCAAATGCTCACCTCCACATGTTTAGTTGTAAGGGCTTGCTGCATCATGAGATATGTTCCTGTTTCCTCTCTCCCTTACAGCATCTACCAAAGCTGGCTCTGAACAGTTCTAGCCAGGGAGCATGCTAAGCCTCCATTTTAAGATGAAGCATAACCACCACAGTCAGATGAGAGGTTTGGGAGAAAGAAATATCCCATCACATTTAGTTACCAATCACTGTACTTTTTTCTCTCTCCCACAACTGACAGCACCTTTTTTGAGGACAGGGAAAGGTTTCAATTCATTTTTATTATATAATCTTGCTCCTTTCACCAAAATATGCTTCTTTGACTGATGCCACATTTTACTTGTTGTCACGTTTAGATTCAAACTGAGGCCACAGAACTGAGCTATGTCAATAATGATGTCAGACAAGGGTTACTGGAAGCCTTGGTGCTCACTTAGCTCCCAACTGCTCCTTTGTGAGGTTGTTAATCTCAGATCTCCCTATGGGAGAATGATTTTGGTTGTAAATTGACAGCTATTCAAGACTACATCAAAGCCCACACTTCAAGAAAAGTTGGGACAGCACTTACAACTAAGACAAGTGATAAAATCTTGCAGAAACTGTTCTTTTAGGTTCACATTCACAGAGGTAAGATGAAACAACACTCTGGGAAGAAGAGACCTTTCTCAAAAACTTTAGGTAAGAATGGAAGGAAAATTGTCTGACTGATGGGAGCTGGAAAATGAAGGGTCTGATTCTCCCTGTCCAGGGTTCCCATGATTTATTTGGGTCCTGATTTACCCTGGACCAGAACAAAAATGAATGATTTGAGGTAATGGGATAAAGCTCACTGAGGCTTTTGCTGAGAAAGTACTTTTTGTTACTTAGTAGAAAATTAACAAAAAATCTTAATATGAATGAATAAATGAATAAATGAGTGAGCAAATACAAAAATTCTTAATCTGAAGGTTTTCCAGAATTGGCACAGAAAATCTATCCAATTATGTATTCCAAGATCTAAATGTTTTGTGTAGATAAAAAGAGAAGAAATGGGCAATTGAGGCAGAGGAGTGTGGGACATGAGAAAAGAGTGTTTAGGAAGATTTTCACCTCAGTGTAATTGTAATTACATTTTCTAATGAGATTTTAATTTTTGAGGAATTTAGGAAAGCAATACCTTTGAGATCATCTAATAAAAGCATGGTAATAGGACATTATTTTCAGGAAAAATGCAATTTTTACATTAAAATTGCTTGGTTAAAAATGCTAAAAAGAAGAGGTATAACTGTGAGATTATACAAGTTACTATCTTTCTTCTAAATATAATTTCTTTTCCACAAGCCTTCCCTTAAAAGAAATTTGAAAATGTTAAAAAGAGGTGACCATTTCCTCTATTTCAGTGTTTGTGTTCTGAATTTGTTAAGAAAACTACTTTCATAAAAACTTCTTTAAAGAGGTGGCATACTATTAGGAAGATTCAGGCATATGAAGTGATTTCAATGTCACAAATGAAAAAATCATTTGGAATTCAAAAATAGATACAAAAGCTTATATATATATATACATATATATATAGATGGCTAGAAAAATAGATAGATACATAGATAGATAAATAAATATGAATTTATAGTTGTAAACATAAAATCCCAATATTTGTTATAGTATTTTCAAGGAGTAAAAATGTTTCCTACAATGTGATACCTTATCAAAGGCTCCAAGCTCCAGGCCAAGCATGATTCCAAGGGTAACAGAGATGTCTTCTTCAACTTCCATTGAGAAGACCATTACTTCATTCATCTATGCATCTGCTTCAGAGCATCAAGGGTCAGGTGCAAATATTTTACCTGAGTTTGCCGAGTAAAGGGTGCACCTGGTGAGGGGCAAACCCAAACCTCATATTCACCAGTGCAAAGAGCACTCCGGATCTCTGAGGATGAACTCTCCAAAGAGAGCACCATCAACTGTCTCCCCAGTCCAATCAACACTGAGTCATTGCTCAGCTCCCGAAAGCCCTTCCAGGATGACCCTGAGACTTGCGAACCTGAGCCCACTATAAATGTGGAGGAGGATGAGAGGCCCCATGCTTTTACCCCAGGCTGGCTGGTTACCAGGCAGCATGGCTTTCATTGTGTGGCTTGTTGCCACATGTTCCCCTCCATGGAGGCATTACTTGGCACATGTAGAGTATGATGTGAAGTAGGGATTCATCTGCTGCAACTTCTTTGAGGAGATGCTGGAGAGGCGAAGATCCTGCCAAAAACAGCACCATCCCAGATTGTGCCACCAACTGGCCCAGTGAATCCTGATGGCCAACATGAAAAAGGAAATGAAATAGGAGGAAGAAATCTGTTTCTGCTTACAGGAGAATTCAGAAATACAGAAACAAGAGCTTATCACAATGCAGCAAGATCTGTCAAAGGCTGCAGAGTCAGGACGGCTGGCAGAAGAAATTAAGAGCAGAACATTCTCAAGGACAGAGGGTAAAGCACATAAAGACTTCTGGAAGACACCCTGACTTGGAAAGAGCAGGATGCTTGGGCTGAGAAATATGAATCTTTCTGTGAAGACCTCTCTTCAAGGTACTTCAAAACATCTGCTCCTTAAGAAGCAGTGTTCCATCCACTATATCCCCTAGCTTACCCCAGCTTCATGAGTATCATGTGCCCTGAGGGGAACTGAACATGTGTTCAGGCTCAGAGCCTCACCCAATCCAGGAGAATATAGAATCTTTATCTGAACAATGAGTTCTAGAAGACCTTGAATATGTCAGGAAGGAGAAATGGGATATTATTGGGACATATGATGCTAAAGAGGGTCTCAGACTAGCCAGCTCATGGTAAATGTGTTTCTGAAAGATGATGTAACACATTTTATATAGTAGAAGGAACAGTGTTTTAATTTTTCTGGATAAGAGTAGAACCAGTAGATCATAGATATACTGCTGCAAAGATTTCCTTAAATGTATGAGCACTTTTACATAGATTTTTTTCTGTGATTTTATACATATCACTGAGTATTGTTGGCTTTTATTTTTCTGTTCTATAAACTGACCTATCCTGATATCACCATATAGACAAAACACAGATCATAGTAAAGGCAAAAAAAAAAAAAATTAGATGTAAAGTTATCCTAAACCTGAACTGAACAATAGCAACCTATATAATCAGAAGTGAGGATAGGACAGCCAAATTCAGACCCAAATTCTCTAATGTGTAGCAGAGCCTAAGTCATAGCCAAGCATTGAGCCCCAGGGCCTGGAACTCATTGAGGTACCAGAGGCATGTCCATCTCCCTGAAATATAAGACCCAGAGTGGCACTGAGAAGCTTTCAGAGATACGAGAAAGGTGGTCAGGGCCTCCAGGAAAATCACATCCATCCCTAGTGTGTGTGTGTGTGTGTGTGTGTGTGTTTTAATTTTGCAGAGAGATAGTGACAGCTCCAGTGAACAATAGCTTCTGAGGCAGAGGTAATTGAGGGCTTTAAGATGATGTTTATCTGTACATTACCACCATGAAAAAGAAAAGCCTGTGGAGCACAGATGTACCACAGTAGGAGATGGGTAGAGGCTGGGCAGAGACTGGCTCATGGTTTCCAACCCCTTTTGCTCCAAATCTTATTTTTTCTTGTAAGTTGCATCTTCTCTGTTAACTCCCCTTTTATTCAGTCTTCTGAGAAGGCCTAGAGTGTACCGTAGTGCATTTACAAGAAAAGCACATAGGGAAAGCAGGTGAGAGCAGTATATGAGAAAAAGAAACTGCAGCGACCAATATATTGCCTATTGAATTGCACATCCTCTACAACTACTCCCTATCTCTAGAAGTGCACACTCAATAGTTACTTCAACATTGATGTAAAAATAGTGGTTATCAGAGGTTCTAAGGGGAGGAGGAAGAAAAACTAAGTGGAACATAGAGC
>JAKSZT010050748.1:2603800-2661596 GCA_026826555.1 Tolypeutes matacus | reverse complement strand
TTGCAGCTTGCAGATGTGGCAAGGCCTGTGGCTTGCAGATACTGCATATTACCAGGTAAACAGAAACTGAGAGAGTAAGGTCAACAAGCGACCTACCCTATAAAAAATACTAAAGGTATTTCTGCAGGTTGAAGGTAAAGCCAGGAGAGAGTGGTTTGTAGTAATATGATGAAATGATTATCAGTAAGGGTAACTAAAAGGGCAAATGCAAAAACCAATAGTCCTGTATCCTAAATATACAACACTACAATTTAATTCCTATGAGAATAAATATATAATTGAATAAAAAAGACCTATTTCCAGATAATGGACATGCAAAATATAAGGTGGTAGAGTGGGACAAAAACAACATAAAGATAACAACATAAACATAGGGATAAGGGAGCAGAAAATATGTATGCTACTGAAGCTAAGTTGCTTAGCTTCAATCAATGCATTATAGAAGTAGGCGGTATATTGGAAACCCCAGGGTAACAACAAAGAAATGATTTAAAAATACTCAGAGAAGTGAGGGAGGGATCAGTCCAATATATCCTAAAAGAACAACTATACAGAAAAGGAGGTTGCAATAAAGGAAAAGAGAAGCAAACAAGAGACATGACGGATAAAAACCAAATGACAAAAGGGCTAAAGTACATACTGCCTTTCCAGTAATAACCCTGAATGTAATGTATTAGACTCTCCAAACAAAAGACACAGATATGAAGAATGGATAAAAAAAAAGCATGATCCAACTTTTTGTTGTTTACAAGAGACTCACCTAAGAACCAAAGCCACAAATAGGTTAAAAGTGAAAAGGTTGGTAAAAGAAATTCCATGCAATTATCAGAGCTAGAGTAGCTGTACTTATATTACACAAATAGACTAGAAGTACAAAACTGTTATAATGGACAAAGAAGGGCATTATATATTAATAAAAGAGGCAGTCCAGCAAGAAGAAGTAACAACCACAAATATATATGCAACTAACCATGGTACCCCCATCTGCATGGGAAACTGAAGGGAAACTGAAAAACTGAAAGGAAAAAAATAAACACTTCTACATTAATATTTGGAGAATTCAACACACCAGTTTCATTAACAGATAGAATATCTAGAAAGAAGATTAATAAGGAACAGAGAACTTGAATAATATGATAAATGAACTAGACCTAACAAACATATACAGAACATTGTACCCCAAAACAGCAAGATATACATTCTTCTGAAGTGTACATGGATCATTATCCAGGATAGACAACATGTTCATTTGACAAAAAAAGCCTTGATGTATTAAAAATATTGAAATTATACAAAGCACTTTCTCTGAAAATAATGGAATGAAGGTGGAAATCAATAACAGTGAGAACTGGAAAATCCACAAATATATTAAAGTTAAATACCACACTCAAACAATCAGTGGGTCAAAGATGTAATTGCAAATGAAATCAGAAAATATCTTGAGATGAATGAAAAGAATACAACATATCAAATATATGGGATTCAGTGAAGGGAGTGTTGAGAGAGAAATTTATATCCCTAAATGTGTATTTTAAAAAAGAAAAGCTAAAATAAAGACCAAACTGCACACTTGGAGGAATTAGAAAAAGAACAACCTAATCCCAAATCAAGCAGAAGGAAGGGTATAACAAAGATTAGAGCAGAAATAAATGAAATAGAGAATAAAAAAATAGATTAACAAAACCAAAGATTGGTTCTTTGAGAAGATCAATAAAATTGATTTTTCACAAGGCTACGAAGTCCACTCAATTGGGAAAGAATAGTTTCTTCTATTCTCAACAGTGTGGCTGGGGAATGGGATATCCATATGCAAAAGAATAAAGAGGCCCCTTATATCACACTATATACAAAAATTTATTCAAAGTGGATCAAAGACCTAAATATAACAACCATGACTACAAAATTCCTAGAGAAAAATGTAGGGAAGCATCTTCAGGATCTTGTGTTAGGCAATATTTGGGAACTACAATCCAATAAGGGTTTCATATGCAGAATATATAAAGAAATCCTACAAGTCAAGAATAAAAAAACAAACAACCCAATTAAAAAGGGGCAAGAGAATTTGAATAGACATTTGTTCAAAGAGGTAATAGAAATGGCTAAAAAGAACATGAAAAGATGCTCGATATCACTAGCTATTAAGGAAATGCAAATCTAAACCATAATGAGATATCATTAAACCCACTAGAAAGGTTACTATTTAAGAGAAACAAAAACAGAAAACTACAAGTATTGGACAGGATGTAGAGAAATAGGAACACTCATGCACTGCTGGTGGGAATGTAAAATGGTGCAGCCACTGTGAAAGACAGTTTGGCAGTTCCTCAGGAAGCTAAATATAGAACTGCCATATGACCCAGCAATTCCTCTACTGGGAATATATCTAGAAGAACTAAAAATCGTTACACGAAAAGACATCCACACACTGATGTTCATAGCAGCCTTATTCACAATTGCCAAAAGATGAAAGCAACCAAAGTGTCCATCGACTGAAGAATGGATAAACAAAATGTGTTATATATATTTGATCCAATATTATTCAAATGTAAGAAGGAATGAAGTCTGGGTGCATGCAACAACATGGATGAAACCTGAGGACATTATGTTAAGCTAAATAAGCCAAACACAAAATGACAAATATTGTATGATCTCACCAATATAAACTAATTATAATATACAAACTTAAAAAGTTAGAATGGAGATAGAATGAGGGCAGAGAATGGAGATCTGATGCTTATTTGTACAGAATATCTAATTAGGTTGATTGTATGTGTTTGGTAATCATTGGAGGAAATGGTAACTCATTATTGTGATTGTAAATTAACAGCTGTGAATTGTGAATATATGTGCTTGATAGGGTGTGTCCATGGTCATGAATGTCACTGGAAGGTAAACTAGAGGATAAAACAAGTGACTATAACACAGTGAACCCTGTTGGGGACGATGACTGTGGTTAATAGTATAAATATAAGAATGTTATTTCATGAACTATAATAAATGTACATCACTATTACAAAGTGTTAATAAAAGGGTAGTATATGGGGAAAACACACATGATGAAAACTATGGGTTATGGGTAACAGTAATATTTTACTATTCTTTCATTAATTGTCACAAAGGGACCACACCAAATCTAAGTTTCAACAATAGGTAGTTTATGGTAATGGGGTTTTTCTTTTTGGAATAATGGAAATGTTCTAAAATTGATTGTGGTTATAAATGCACAACTCTGTGATTATACTGAGGACCACTGATTGTACACTTTGGAGGGATAGTATGGTGTGTAAAAGTAGCTCAATAAAATTGCTTTAAAGAAAAACAGAAAATTACAAGTGTTGGAGAGGATATGGATAAAAAGGAACACTCATTCATTGCTGGTGGGAATTTAACATGGTGCATACACTGTAGAACAGATCTTTGCAAACCGATGTTCACAGCAGCATTATTTACAATTGCTAAAAGGTGGACACAACTCAAGTGTGCAACAACCAATGAATGGATAAACAAAATGTGATATATATATAAAATGCCATATAATTCAGCTGTAAAAAGTAATGACATCCTGAAATATGTGACAACGTTGATGAACCTTAAGACATTATGCTCAGTAATATAAGCCAGACTCACAAGGATAAATATTGTATGAACTCACTGACATGAAATAATTAGAATAAGCAAAGTCATAGTGTTAGACTCTAGAATATAGGTTACCAGGAGCTGGATTGGGGCAGAGAATGGGGAAGTAATGCTTATTTGTACAGAATTTCTATTTAGGTGTATTGTAAAATTTTAAAAATGGATGGTGGTGATTGTAGCACATTCTTGTGTGTAATTAACAACACTGAATTATAAATGTGAATGTAGTTAAAAAGGGAAAATTTAGGTCATATATATATTATGAGAATAAAAATTAAAAGATAAAACACAGGACTATACAACACAGTAAAACTAGTTTTCTCACTATGGACTATACTTAATAGAATAAAAATGTTCTTTCATGAATTATAACAAATGTACCACACTAAAACAAAGTTAAACAATAGGTTGGTACATGCAAAAAATACACTTGTAAACTATGGGCTGTAGTTAATAGTACAATTTTAATATTCTTCTGTCATTTGTAACAAAGGTACAACAAAAATGCAAACTGTCAACAAGAGAAGGGTATAGGGGGACACTGTATTTTTCACATGATCTTTCTGTAAACCTACAACTTCCCTAATTAAAAATTAAAAGAAGAGTAGGGGAAGCAGATGTGGCTCAAGTAGTTGGGCTCCTGTTTATCATATGGGAGGCCCCGGGTTCAATTCCTGGGACCTCTTGGTACAGGCAAGCTGGCCCGCACAGCACATTGAGCTGACGGCTACATGGTGTGGTGAGCTGACAACCTACACAGCACGGTGAGCTGATGCATCAAGATGTTGCAACAAAGGGAGACAAGCAGACACAGAAAAACACACAGCAAATGGACACAGCAAGCACAAGCAGCAAAGGGGGAGGGAATAAATAAATAAAAATAAAATAAATCTTTAAAAAAAGAAGAATAGAAGTGCATGTTTATTATTGAGGTGCTGATATAAATTTAAAGAAGAGTTGAAAGTTAGAAAAAGCAGAAAGGTATTGTTATCGAATTAAAGGAAAATGGGTGGGGGTGACTCTCCTATTCATTTTAGTATGTTTCATAGAATTCGTTGGCTCTTCAAACTGTGAGCAACTATAACCTTGATAAAAATAACACTAAAAAAATTAATTTACATAAAAATGACAAAAGAGCACACAAACAGTATAGGGATATAATGGAAATAGGATATAGATAAGAGATGATACTGAACAAGAAAAATTTGAAGTGTAACCAGCAAGTAATGAACACAATCTCAAGAAATTCACAAATTTTAGGGTGTAGGCTTGTTTAGATTTATTTAACACCAGACATGAATTCTCCATGAATATATTGAGTCTGTCAATACCCATGAATATCAATGAAAATCACAACTACAGGGAAGACAGGAAATCATAGAAAGGATGTGCTAATTTACAAAGATTATATGGCAAGTCATAATCTACCCCAATAGTCAGCTCCAAATCTACAGCTTATCAGGGAAGGTTTTTTTCAAAACTTCCTCCATTTCTTTAAGAGAGTGAAATCTAGGGAAAGCCTATGTCTCCTCTTTTTATTTTCTGTCTCACCAGCTTCCTTATTGCTTCATTGATATCTCTGTTTCTCAAAGTATAGATGATGGGGTTGGTCAAAGCTAGAACCAGATTATATAGCAGTGCCACAGACTTGGTCACATCATGAGAGAGCTTTGGCTTGGGAGTAACGTACACATAGATGATATACTGTAGAAAATGGACACCACCGTGAGATGGGAGCCACAAGTCCCAAGGGCCTTCTGTCTTCCCCCAGGTGTCATTATCTTCAACACACTATGAGCAAAACGTCCATAAGAGACCAAGATCAGTGAGAGAGGAAAGTCAAGGAAAATGCTACTCAGTAGCATAATCTTCTTCTTGTAATTGGTAGTGTCCACACAGGCCAGCTGCATCATTGGGGGCATCCCACATTAAAAATGGTTTATTCAGTTGTGGCCACATTGGGGAAGAGTCTTTGTGATAGGGGTGTGATCCAATGAGTTGCTGAACCCAATTAACCAGGATATGCTGGCCAGTGTCCAGCACAGCTGTGGTGGCATGAGGTCAAAATAATGCAAAGGCTGGCAGATAGCAACATAGCGATCATATGCCATCATGACCAGAAGGACATGTTCAGTGCCCCTGAGACCCAGGGTGAGAAGAAGCTGGACCACACACCCAATGAAATTTATGGATTTGTCTGGCCCCTTGAGGTTGACCAACATCTGAGGGCTGATGCAGGTCACATGAATGAGGTCAATAAAAGAGAGTTGAGTGAGGAAGAAATACATGGGTGTATGGAGATGAGGGACCAAGCAGGAGACCAGGATAATGGTCCCATTGACCATGAGCATTAAAAGGTAAACTATCAAGATGAACCCATATAAGTTCCTCTCTAGCCATGGCTGCTCTGAGAAGCCCACTGAAATGAAGCCTCTTCCAAATGTGGAATTGTCTCTTCCCATCACCTTCTAGGTGACCTTGTAAGGAAAAGAAAAAAATCATTGGTCAATTGTGCTGTATCAGTGGTGTGTGTAAATGCTGCTTCTGATTGTATTCAGTATAAAATCCCTGTTCATGAATTTTCCTTTCCCTTTGCCCAAAAAGAGACAGCTGTCCAATTAAGAAGTGTCTTAATAAGACATAGAAATAATATAGGTAGAAGAGAATGCTAACAACCTCCTGCAGTAATTTCCTTATAACACATTTCTCTCTCTGACCTTTTCTCTTATAATCCTCATTCTTTATCCAGGCTATGGCACCTAACTGCTAGAGTTCTTCATTGGTTTGACTTTTTCTAGACTGCTCAACTGCCTAAAATCAATATACCAGAAATGTGTTGGCTTTTACAATGGGAATTAAGTAGTTTACAATATTATAGTTTCAAGGCTGAGAAAAATATCCAAATCAAGGCATCATCAGGCAATGCTTTCCCCCCAAAGACCAGCTGCTGGCAATCCTATCTTTCTCTCAGATGGCAATGCACTCATCTGCATCTTCTGGTCTCTTCCTTCTCTTCCAGGTTTCATTGCTTCAGCTTCTGGCTTCTGTGGCTTTCTCTTTCTTTATCTGAATTTCATAAATGACTCCCATAAGAGGACCACATCTTAACTGAGGTAAGCTAATCAAAGGTCTTACCAACAATAGGTCCACACACACACAAGAATGTATCAATTCTAAGAACATACTTTTCTGGGGTCCAAAAAGGCTCAAGTCATCACACTCCACCCTCTAAACCCCCCCAAGACATATTCTTTCCATATGCAAAATACATTCATTCCATCACAGTATCTCAAAAGCCTTAAATAATTGCAGTAGCAATATTAAGTACAAATTCTCAACAAAATCAGTTAGAGGTGTGGTCTGTTCTGTGGCACAATTCCCCTCTGGCTGTGAACCTGTGAAACTTAGATAACAAATTATCTGCTTCCAATAAAAGATAGGATAAATGTCCCCACTTCCATAGGGAGAAACTGGGAAGAAAACAGTGTCACAGGACCCAAACATTTCTAAACACTACAGGGCATATTCCATTAGGTTTCAAGATCTTAGAGTCATCTATAGAATGATGTTTAATCCTCTATCTTGATGGACTGGCAGTTTCAGTCATTCCAAGTGCTTTCACAGCAGTCAGACTCTCAGCTCCACTCTCATCAAGCATTGGGGTGGCAGCAGTGATGGATGTGGTATGACCAAATACCTGAAAGTAACTTGTTTCTCTCCCTGTTGCTAAGATACAAAGGAAAGAATTATCTGTAAATTAGAAGGTAATGAGATGCAACCTTGTCTTGGTGCCAAATTCTGGTTCTTGTGGTCAAGAATGTCCGGTGGAAGCAAAGATATATGAAGACCAGATTCAATCAGTTGGCCAGACTTAGACAGAAGAAACCCCTTTCTGTCCTTACTTCAACTTGCTTAATTAACATAGAAATATTCACACACAGAGGTGGATTTATTCACCCTTTTTTTGATCATGCAATGTCTGTGCAAGCATGATTTCCTGAACATACTAATCATACAATTATATAACTAGCTATGTATGTTAATCCATATGCATAAAAGCTAATGCATAAACAAAGAAAATACTCAATAATTGTTGGTGACCTGCGGGTTATCTTTAAAGCAGGAGGGGGGGCGCCAGGTGATAGCTGGCAGCCCGGGGGCCTTGACGGCGTGGCGGGCGCACGGAGGAAAGACTTATGCGAAGATGAGGTAAGGATGTAGGTAGCAACAACAACTTTATTAAGGGAAGTATAGATGTTTATATAGGGTTATGGGGGCGGGAAAGGAAAACGGGACAGGGCGTAATACGGGGCTGGGCGTAATTGGCCGGGGGCAGTTTCCTTGCCTTATAAGGTGCGGCCTTGGCGGTGTGGCTTTTTCTAGCTGTGTGGGGAGGGGGAGGGTGAGTGTGGGCAGGCTTCTTCTGGTTATCAGCAAGCAGATGTTGGTTGCCTGGGCGAGGCTGAGGGCGGTGCGCCCGTTCCCTGGCTGAGGGCAGTACACCCATTCCAGCCGCCCTACACCCGAGTGGTGGGCTGCGCATATCCCCCACTGGGCGCAGCTATGCTTGCTGGCCAGACTTCAGCCTGCCTTACCTCAAATAATAACTTAGGTATTTAAGCAAGAGTAAACCCCCAGCATGGGGAGTCGTTTCTGAGTCACTTTAGACCCACCTTGGCTCCTGTCTGCAGGCATAATCAATGTAATTTCTGCCTAACTCTTGGGTTAAAGTTTTATTTTCCTCTACATCTCTGGCTATCCCCAAAGGCCCAGTTTTGGGGACTAATGCCATGACTCTAGGCTCCTCAAGCATCAGGGTGGCATCCCAACTCTAGGCTCCATCTTTCTTAAGCATCTGGTTGGCTGCCAGCCATCTGAGAAACCTGGGGTGGTAACACTCCTTCTGAACATCAGGGCAGAAGGCCTGCCCTCTCCACGTTCCAGGGCATACTCATCCTTTCCACATACATGGGTGGGTCTGCTCTCTTAGCCTGAGAAGATATCTTTATCTTTGGTCCAGAACTCAGCTTCCATGGTTCCGCCTTTGAAGTTATTTTTCCTTCACCTGTCCCTTTTTTTGTCCCTTTTAGTCCAGACTGGAAGGGCAGTGGGTCCATTCTTAAAAATCTTGCAAAAAAAGCTTGTCAGTTTTGCATATAGTACACAGAGGTCCCAACTGTCAGGCTGGAGGACTTTCCATAAACCTCTTCTGGATAACTGCATTTCCAATCCTGACTTGCACTAAAATGGCTATTGCCATGTTCAGTTAAATCTTTACATGAAGCACTCTTCTCTGTGGACTCATTTTTTTCCAAGAAACTCTGAATGTTCCAAATGATCAATTTCTGGTGTCTTTGTACCCAGGAGTTCAGTTTTCAGCTTATCCCTTTCCTCTCACATTTTACTACAAGTTGCAAGGAGAATCCAGATCACTTTGCTCATTTAGTGTGGAACTCTCCTCAGCTAAGTATCCATCCACATCACGTTCAAATTCTGACTTCCATCCCAAATCAGTAATTAGTTTTGCCACATTCTCTGCCACTTTAAAACAAGGATTGCCTTTCTTCCAATTTGCAATGACAGATGCATCATTTCTGTCTAAAGCCTCATCAGAAGTAACTTTAGATCTTTATGTGCACCAACACTCTCTTCAAAGTAATAGAGGCCATTTCTGTCAAGGACCTCACAATTCTTCCAGAATCTACCCATTACCCATTTAAAAATCCATTCTCACATTTTTGGTATTTGCAATAGCAGCACTCCACTTTCCTGGTACCAAAATCTGTTCTAGTCTGCTAGGCTGCCAAAATGCAATATACCAGAAATTTCTTAGATTTTACAATGGGAGTTTATTCATTTACAAACTTACAGTTTTGAGGCTGAGAAAAATGTCCAAGGCATTATCATGTGATGCTTTCTCCCTTAGACTAGCTTCTGGTGATCCTGGACTCTTCTTTCACATAGCAAGGCACATTGTGGCATCAGCTGGTTTTTCCCTTCTATTCCAGCTTTCATTGCTTTCAGCTTCTGGATTCTGTGGCTTTTTAACTCTTTGTCTGAATTGCATTCTCTTATAAAGGACTCCAGTAAGAGCATCAAGACCCACCCTGTGCCCCAGCTTAAATGAAGTAACTTACTCAAAATGTCCCACCTGACATAGGTCATTACCTATAGGAATGGATTAACTCTAAGAACATACTTTTCTGGGGTCCATTAAGCCTCAAAACATCACATTCTTCATTCTTTATACATTTTAAATTATCTGTTCTATATCCCATGTACTCTTAACTAATTGTTATTTAAGCATCAATCAAATCAGCAAATCCTCCAAGGAGATGAAAAAGTCATTTAATTGCTTACACTAAAGGCAGAAATTTACATAAAATATACAGAATAGGGTAAACCTCTCCAAGCCCCAAGTTTAGAGAAATCTATGTTGTTGATAGATGGACACAACTCAAATAGGCAGCCAGGTAGGAATAAGGAAATGACTCAGTTTGGTGCTGACAATTTCATCCTGTTGACCCCAATAATCTGGTGCAAAAAAATTAGAACAGTCTCTCTCTCCATTCCCATCATGCCCTCTTCTTGTGACTTCTCATCTTCATCACAGCTACATTAATATTTATTTTACTCTTTTTACATCAGGATAAAAATAAAGCATTGGAAGACTGAGAGTTGTATATCCTCTGAAACCACAACCAGAAAGGAAAAACCTGCTCCATACTAGTAATATCAATTTCCATGACTGGTGACCTTTAGGAGGAATATTGATTTTAATATCAAAGGTTAATTCATGACTCCCTACTCAAACTATATAAAAGATAAGGTTTAATTCTGTGATTATCATTTCAATTTGCACCTTATTATGGCAAATAAAATGACTTCATATGTATAGCACTTTGTATGTTAAAATCTTCACATAATGAACTTATTCAACCCACACAATGCCCCACTTTTTATGCAAAAAAAAAAAAAAACCTGGGGAAGAAACATGTATTACATGAGTATATCAGTGGTTCTCACATGTGTGCATGAGAATCACCATGAGGAATTGTTAAAACATAGATTACTGGGCCTTATCTCCCAGGGTCTCTGATTCAATCAGTCTGAGTTGGGACCCAAGAAAATGCATTTGTAACAAGTTCCTGGGAGATGTTGATGCTGCTGGTTGGGGATGACACTTGGAAAACTGCTGTCCTACCTTTATAACTTTTCCTGAGTAATCTTCATAATATCGTTAATTGAGTAGACAGTCAACAGCTGTTTCCTTAATGGAATAGTTCAAAGTGACAGAGAAATTATAATAATGACCTTATAATATTGAGTAAAAGTTCCTGTAGAAGTTGGTTGTTGCAGCCTAGCATCCCAGCACCTAAACAATGCCTGATTTGCATTGTTATCCCCCTCACATTCTCATCCCACCTCCTCCTTCACTTGTCTGGATCTGTTCTGAGTACAAATTGGCACCAACCCAAATAAACTAAGCCATTAATAGATACATACAAGTATGTAGGTTTCTGCACATATTGTTTACATGTGCATATTTGCATAGGATATGTACATTTGCTAATTTCCACAGAAAAACATTAAATTCAATGTAATTTAAGAACTTCTTCTTAAAGTATAAGGCTCAAGAAGTCTTCCATAAAGACACATATATATGAATATATTTTTCTCATCTATTGTTTCCTTTCTCAAAATTAAAGATTTGAATGTCATCTTAATCCAGTTATGTTCAGACCAGGCAAAGAATAATTCTGACAATTTTTTCCTGGCCACAGTATAAACCCACAACATTGATCTACCATCTAAGAAGTGTAGAAAGGTATTCAGAAAGGAACTGAAATGAAATGTTAATGAAGACTGGAAATGCAACTCAAACATAAAGAGGAGCTTTTATATGATGGCAATATTGGGATTTCTCCCTCCTCTTAACATAAATCATAAAAAGTAGCAAGGAGATTTAGAAACAGAAATTTAATGCTCATTTTCAGCAAAATCTGGAATTAGCTAAATCCCAGAACTGAAATTTTGCAAAGCACTGCCAAACACAGTGAGTATGCAAGAAAGAGTGGAGAGGGCATGTTTGGAAAGATTATTCGGCAGCTACAGATCTCAGAAAGAAGCAACACAAGATGCCTCTCAAAGGTAAGTTGTATCCCCTCAGGTCTAAAATCTAAACTCCATATTGGCACTGTAGGTAACCATACGCAGACTGCTGGCAAACATTGGATTTGGAAAGCCAAGGAGTGCTCCAAGTTAGAAATCACACAGACATGTCATATTTGTAAACAGTAGGTGTCACTGCATCAGAGGAGGAGAAAAAAGAGTATTTACATTTGATGAGCTCCACAACTTCTGTTCCCTTTGGTTAGGAAGAAGTAAAAGCTAAACAAGCATACCAAAAAATGAGGATCACAAACAAAAATCCAATGGAAAAGAATTAACAGAGACCTTATTTAAAAACACATAAGAAAAACATGATCAAAGGAAGAGGAAATATAAGTGACAGATAAAAGACAAAACCAAAAAAAGAGATGCCTTGAAATGGGAAAATTGGGACAAGCATTTCACAATGAATTATATACTTTTTAAAAATGTGCAATCACCTATAAGAAGCATGAACATAGTGAAGAGATTTAAATTTCAAGAAACATTGGGTAAGAAAACAGAATAAGAACAGTGATCCATCAAGGATCAGGAAACTCAGGAAGGGGAAATATTAAACTCCCACTGAAATTAGGACAGAATTATATAGGGTGCACCCAGTTAGGTACATAGAAGAGAGAAATAAGAGAAGTAAGCAAATTGAAACAGAAATGAAGAGCTTAAAGGAATTAGAAAGAAAATATTAGCTCTGAAAGGAAGGCAGTATAAGATTGGAGTACTCAAAAAAGAACGTAAAAATAGTGGTACATTTAAAGACATTATTTGAAAGCACTGCTGAAATTAAAGAATATTTGAGCCCATAGATTTGAAGAACATACTATATCATCAAGAAATCTGATTCAGAACAGTCAGCACTGAGATATTTCCTGGTAGTTTTAGTGAATTTCAAAGATACAGAAACTTTGGGGCAGCTGGACAAATGGACTTAGTCTCTTGTGAGAGCAAAGATATCAAGACTATTCAATATTGGAAGAAGTTAAAGCAGAGAGCACAAAACCCTTAACAGGTCCATACCTGGGATATAATATATTTTTTGGAGACACCTGCTTTAATAAAAAATATTTTCATGAAAAAAGTACCAAATAGTCAGTGAGAGCAAGGAATCTCAGAGCCGATCAAGGATCTGGTAGACTCCACAAGCAGGGAAAAGGCCCAAGGAGCTTTTTCTCACCCATTTCTGCCAAACTGGAGAGAGGATGGGGATCCACGCCTGTCTGGGACCATTCTTGGTGCCTATCTTGACTGCACTGGGATATAAAATTTGAAAAAGGCACTCCCAAGCATGGGGTACCCTGAAGCATAAGGCCAGGGCAAAGATCCAGCTTCTGCTTGGGTCTACATAGAGTACTGACTCTTAAGATATAAAAGTATTATCCAAGGACTTTATTCTCACAAAATCTTAAACATGCAAGCACTATGGGAATGGTGTTCCCATGAGCTCAGAGATGTTATGAAAATCTACATACAAAGGAACAGCATGGTGCATTGGAATTTACTGCCACGCCAAACTAAAACTAGTATGGGGAGTAGGGTGAGAAGGGAATGTAAAAGTTGTATGCCTTGAAAATGTTGGAATAACATATGCAAAACACTTTGGGAGGGGACAATGGAAAAGAAAACTTGCAAGATAGAGTAAGTACAAAGATTTTCCAGTTATTAATATCTAGGGATCAAAAACCATCATTAAAACTGGTAAAGCAACAAACCATCATAAGCATATTTGAGAATACAAAAAGCAACATTAATAAAATAGTCATTGTGAAGTAAGAATAAAAATAAACGGTGAATGAACATGAAGGGCAAAGAAGAATATATTAATTTAATCATTGCTTATAATAGGACATGTATAAATACTTTCCAAAGAAATAAAACTTTAAATATTATTTCTTAATATTAAAATTATTAATATTATTTATATTTAATATTATTGAATAAATATATTGTTATACAGCCAAACATTGGAATATTTATTTCTTCTATCAGGAGATACATACATACAAAAGAGAGTAAAGACAAGAATCAACAGAGTGAAAGATTTTCTAAAATCTATGAAACCAAAGCATAGCATAAAATAATATAATTAGGAGAAAACATATCTCTCATAACAATAAATGTAAATGAATTAAACTTCCCCATTACAATAAAAAAAGTTTTCAGATTGGATCACGAAGTAAAGCATACCCTGAGAAATATGATTTTTAAAAAGCTGAAAAAGAGGAGATGGTCAATAATATACCAGGTTAATGCAATCAAAACAGAAGTAATGTTTACGATATTAACATAATGCAAATTTGAATTCTCACCAAAATGACAATTCATAATACCCATGATGATATTATCCCCCAAACTACCCAAAAGATTTTATCTAGGAGTTGTATAAGCTCTTTCCAAAGTTTATGTGCAAACTACACAAGCATGAAAGCCAAGAAAATCTTTCTTAGAAAAGGGTAGTGAGAGGGTATTACTCCTTCTAGACATTATATTCTCAAAACAGAAATATTTCAACATTGTGTTATGGATGTATGAATAGATTGCTCTAAGGAACAGAAAAGAAAGTTCATAAATAACATAAATACGGGAGAAATTTAGTATTTGATAATGGTACAACACAAATCAATCAGAGAAAGACAGATTATTCAACAGAGGTTGTTGGACAACCTAGTTAGCTATCTAAAAAAAAAAAAAAAAAAAAAAAAAAAAAAAAAAAAAAAAAAAACTGAACACCTATCTCCATCCTTACACCAGGATAAATTCAAACTGGATAGAGCATTCTAATACAAAATGAAACTACAATATATAACTAGAAGAAAACATGATGCAATTCTGTTGCAAGGAAGAAGGACTTCCCCATATTAACACAAAACCAAAGAGCATACAAAAATTCACAAATGAACTTCCATATTTCATAAACCATTAAAACAGTGTCAACAGAAAAATTGAAAACTGGAATAAATATTTGTAATCCACATAAAGAGCTAAATTTCCTTATATAGAAAAAGCACCTCCAAATGAGTGTGATAAAAAATATATATATATCAAGTATATCAAGGGGGGTGAAGAGAGAGTTCTCAAAAAAAAAAAAAAAAAGAAGAAGAAGAAGAAAATTTAAATAATTCTGAACTAAGAAGGGATGTTAAACTCAAATTATAAGAGAAATGCAAACTTAATCTACTCTTCAGAACCAATCCTCACTTTCAGTTTTGTAGAGATGAAAAGTGTAAATTAGAACAGCCTCTATTGAGAGTGATTTATGATACCTATAAAATTATGAATGCCAAACCCTGTAAATCAGCTACTTCATTTCTAAAAATTTAGCCTACACATTCTCTCACAAATGTACAAAATGATGTATATAAAAGGCTATTGTTGAAACACCGTTTGTGATTGTCCTAGAGGAGGGGGAGGAAAGTTCCTGGACAGAGTAAACTTTGGTGAAGCCAGAAGCACTACACTCTTTGCCACTAATGGTTGCCTTTTATGGTTTGTTTCAAGGTCACAGCACCCTAATGGATAGGAAGTAATTACCTTGTTAGTTGTCCTGGGTGAGATGACCATGGACAATTCTCATCTCCAGGAACAGAGAGAGTCTGCAACTGGAAGCAAAATAATTCCAACCATCTGTCCCATTCAATCTAAGCCCCCTCTCAACTAGAAGCACAGTAGGCATCACCATCCCCAAATCCTCAAGATTAGGGAATGAACAATGGACTAAAGTAGACTTATTATTTTTCTACTATAGACTTATTATTATTCTAACAATGGAAGAACTCTTACCATTGATGTAAAGGCAGTGGCCATCAGAGGTTATGAGGGGTAGGAGAGGGAAGAATAGGTATAATATGGGGGCATTTTCTGGACATTGTATTTGTTCTGCATGACATTACAGTGATGGATAAAGGCTATTGTATATTTTGTCATAAATTACAAAATTGTGTGTTACAGAGTGTAAAGTATACAGTAAACTGTAGTCCATGGTTAGTAGCAATGCTTCAATATGGGTTCATCAATTGGAACAAATATACCACACTAATGAAGGATATTGTTAATGAGGGAAAGTGTGGGAGGAGGAAGGAGTGGGACAAATGGGAATGTCTTATATTTTTTTATGTAGCACTTATGTAACCTAAAGCTTCTTTAAAAATAAAAAATTAAAGAAAAAGAAAAAAAAAGATGTAATTACCTATGTTCAGTACCAAATGACCTGCTTTAGCTTAAGGTTATCTCTTCCAGTAGACAGCCACACTCACCACTACCATCACCACCTCCGTGAGGATAGGGGTCTTCTCTTCTGCTGCTGGTTCTGAGATAGGTATATATGAATGCACCTTTCTGCAGTTGAAAGAACCCACAAACATACCTGAACTATCTCCTAAGTAAGCACCAAAGCTTTTGGGGAGTTTCTTATGGATTTTACTTACTAGTGATACCAGTGAAACTAATGACATCTCAAAAAGTAAAATAAGTTATAAATTCCAGGAAAGTTTTAAAGCCTATAGAAACAGATTTTTCTAGTATTACTGAAATATTTCTAAGTTCTTGTTTTCCCTTATTATATCAATCCTTAGGTTTTTTCTTTAGAGATGATCCTATAGAGTATCTTCTCTCTTTTCTTCCATCTCTCTTCTTTTCAATAGATAAGCCCCAATTTTAAGTCTTAAATGCACCATTAGTTTTATTTGAAATTCTATTTAAGAGGTTTCACAGGTTAAGGATAGGTAGCACTGGATTTCAAATGGCATCCAGCTAGTCTCTAAAAGAAAATGGGATATCAGTGCTGTGCTATCAACATAATTCTGCTCCATGCAGAGAAGACACTTCTGATTCCTCTCTCAGATGGGCAACTTAGGGAAATTGTGAATTAATTGTTGGCTCTATCATGGCTGCAGGGACCCAAAATCTCTGGTGATCAATTAGGTTCTCCCATGGATGAGAAGGTACAGGCAGATCCAAGGGGTACAGGTAGCCATGGAGAATACATTTGTCTCCCACAGGACTGACTCCAAAAAGCAACATTTTGGGGCGATGTGGCTCAAATGGTTGGACGTCTGTTTCCCATATGTAGGGACCTGGGTTCTATAGATGGGACCTCCCAGCAAAAAAAAAAAAAAAAAAAAAAAATAGAAAAAGAAAAAGCAATGTTTGGGTGTGCCCAGCTTTTCCAGAGACCTCTTAAAATTGTTCACTTTAATATTATTGAGTGGCCATTTTATCTCTGTTTGAAATGAAAGAATAACACATTAAGTACCCAATAACTTTATCGAATTCTCTGCTTCTAGTTCAGAAAATCCCGTATTCTTAATTAGGTTAATCCATATGTTTGAATTGTTTAGACCTTGATTCTCATAGTGTAACTGAGAGGTAACAATTATAATTATGGTTGCTGAATTATTATCTAGATGTGTTCTAACATATTGATATATTGTGATGTAGCCAGAAGCAAATATCTTTAACTGTTGTGACTCACTAAACTGTAACCCAGATGGCTTGCTTCTTTGCCATTGATATTATGTTTCATAACTACATAATATTTACCTTGTAACTGAACAGTAATGAAATAGCTAGTAACTGGTCCTGCTTATATCCCCTTATCTTGTTTTGCAGCCCTAAAGTCTGATGGTCCTACATGTAGCCCGTCAATGCTTATTAATTATGTAACACGAGTCAACTCAGAACTCACCACACATCATACTAAAAATGTCATTTTCTAGTCATGCAACATATGAGTCAGCATGATGCCCACCTGCCATGTTCCCCACTATCACACTCATATAATGCCCTCAGCTGTTACATCCCTGCATCCTATTGTTTAATCCCATAAAAGCCCTAGGCACTTCCAAATCATGGAGATAGATTTAAGAACTGCCCCCCTGTCTCTATGAGGCTAGCTTTTAATGAATAACCTTTTTCTCTTCTCAAAATCAAAATCCCAGTGCCACTTAATTGACTCTGGTGCCCATTGGGCAAGGACTCATTTTTCAGCTATAACTATACTAGGTTATGAGGATTTTCATATGCAAAATTCAGAAGAAAAGCCATTTGTTGCATTAAGATTGCATCCCCTCTGTTGGTGAGTGCCTTGAATTACAAATATAAAGGTATGGATTTTTAGGCAGTGGCCTGGTGGGTAGGCTTTAGAAGATGGAAGGCCAGATTCAAATCCTGGCCCCCCACTTAGTGCCTGGGTAACTTAACTCAAGTTACTCAAAATAATTACCTAACCTCCAGTCATATACGGTATGGGTAAGTAATAATACCTATCTTTGATGTTATAAGAATTAAGAGTGACAATATAGTATATTGCATATCATGGTTCTTGAAACTAGAGTGTTCAATAAATGGAAATTGTTAGTACAGGAAACATTGGCTTTCAACAGAGAACAAATATCCCCTCAGACTAAAAATATGCAAGTAACTCCAGAGTCTAGAATCCTGGCCAAGACTGACCAAAGTAAAATTGTCAAGCCCCTCTCCAACTACCATTCTCCTCAATCTTTCCTTACTGAAAATTCAATCTCAAAGAAAGATCATTTGCAGATTGTCACAGTAATGGTTGGATTTAGAGTTGCAGAAACATGAACCAGACCATCATCCAATATTTGCTATGTGAAAATAGATAAATAACCTAAAATCTTTGAACTCAGGTTTCATGACAAAACAGGAAATATAAAGTAACTATTTCACAATGCCACTGTAGAAATTATTGACAATTTATACAAGAACAGTTTTTATAGTATCAAATATTAGTTATTGTTATTGGACTAAAAAATGATTAATTCAGCCTGAAAATTACTAAGCCTAATAAAGATTTTAGCAAAGTTACCTGTACTCTAATATGACACGAACATTTAAGTACATGGATTGAAATGACAGGGGTGGAATTTGAAGTATTTATTGTGTTCATGCTTTAGTCTAGAGCCTCCTGAATTTCCCATCACTCTCTACCACAGAAATCTATTTATATAATCTTTGCTACTCACTTTTATATTTTTCCTTTCTTCTATATCATGTCCTCTGGGCTCATTACTTTTATGTTCATTTCTTCTCTAGTCTCTTCTCTCATGCATGGAAAATATCTTGTGTATGACACCAATCAGCATTACTGAAACTCTTGGAACAGCTGATGAGATTTTGATGCCTCCTTTTGCTCAGTTCTGCCTTTTTATTTAAGTAGGTAAGTTATATATCTGAGACTTTACATGTTCCATGAAGTACCTCTGTTGATGATTTTTATTAGCACCAATTATTATATATGGGTCACTACTGTAAAAGACCTTAGAAATGGACCCTGAGATGTGAAGGGACATGGTCAGGTCCTTATCCCATTAGTGAAAGAGCACGATTGAGCTCATGCCTTCTGCCTTGAGTTCAGTGCCATTTAGATGGCACCACATTGCGAAAGATTGACTTTTGGAAAAGGTGTTGTCATTCCAAAGTAAGTCATCTCACTCCCACTCTTACCTAGTACCCAGCCCCCTCTCCACAAGTGGCCATGACACCTCCCATTCCACTCCAAATTTCATTTCTTTGGAAAGTTGTGACCCAAATAAATATTTATTCCCTACTGCAAATGGTCATAGAACCAGAACTGGAAAGACTCCTAAGAGATCCCCACTTTCAAGTTCTAACCAAGTAAGGTGCTAAAACCCAGAGACCTACTGACAGATATTTTCAGCCAAACAACTGACTTCCAAGGAACAGGATGGGTTCCATGATCTTAGAATTATTACAGACAACTGTATAGTCATCCTGCTCCTCCTACCCCAAGTCTTTGCCTTCTCCGAGTACATTACTCAGAGCCCCCACCATATCCTTGTACCTTAAGGTATAATTCAGAGAATAGTTTATGAGGATAATTATCAGATGAAAAAGGGCAACAAACTTTCCTTCACTCTGAGAATTACTAAGCATGGGTTGGAGGCATGTGTAGATGACTGAACCATAACAAGGGAAACCACAAAGAGGTGGCATCCACAATTCCTAAAGGCTTTTCTGCACCCAGTCATTGATTGACCCTTAACACTGCCTGAGCAGTGTCTACATAGGAGCTGAAAATTGGTGCTGTAGGAACCACCAAGATTGTAGCTTGGGCTGTAAATATTTTGGCCTCTGTCCCTTGTGTGTTTTCCCAAGTCAGCTTGAGGGCACAAGCCTGTCACAGAAGAATGTTCAGGTTATGGGGGCCACAGAGGAGTATGGCAATCATAAGACCTGTCTGAATCATAGTGTTGATGAAACCTCCTGCCAAGGAGGTGACTGCCAGTGTCTGGTAGAGATGGGGGTGCATAATGGCCATGTACTGGAGTGGCTGAATAGACAGCAGCATAGTGGTCAAAGGCCATCACCACCAGGAGCACACACTCAGTGGAGCACAGGACAAAGTAGATGAAGAGGTGGGCCACACACCCTACATAGGTGATGGTCCACTCTGTTCCATGCAGATTGACTAGAAGCTAGAGCACAGTGCTGATGGTGTAGCAAAGGTCCACAAAAGGCAGGTGGCAGAGGGATAAGTACATAGGTTTGTGCAACCAAAGGTCCAGGTGAGAAAGAATGATAATGGTGGTGTTGCCCTAGAAAGTTAGGGAGTAAGGGTTGCCACCTGAGAGCCTCCTTGTTGCTCAAATGTGGCCTCTCTCTAAGCCAAACTCAGCATATGATTGCATTACCTTCCCCCCAACGTGGGACATGACTCCCGGGGATGAGCCTCCCTGGCAACGAGGGATTAATACCAAGTGCCAACTGGCAGCTTCACACAGTGGCAGTATCGTAGCCAATGAGGTTTATCCGAGGCACGATTATTGCTAATTGAAAACTTTTCCCAAGTGCCAACTGGCAACACAACTGGAAAAAACCTTGAATAAAAGGGGGAAATGGTAAAGACAAATGAGTTCAAGTGGCTAAGAGACTTCAAAGAGAGTCGGGAGGTCATCCCAGAGGTAACTCTTATGCACACCTCATTAGGAGCTCATAGAACATCTAAGTGCCTATCACCCCACTCAGTGGGGTTCCTAAGAGCTCTGGAGACACCCTGGACCTATATAAGGGGGGATAGCCCCAGAGACTGATGCCTTATCAGTGGGTTCTATTTTGGAATCTGTGCTCCTGAGAGTGACAGAATTAGACTCAAATAAGTCCTCCCTGCACATGGTTCACCAGTCCCTTCTATTCAAACCTACATGTGATTCTGGAGTTTCTTAGGTATACTTCCAGAGACTGGAGCCTCCCGCCTACCTATGTGCCAGGTGTGCATGAAATCTAGGTGGAGCTGCAACTCCTACCCTACAGCTCAATGGACTCATCCAAGTCACCTGGTGAGGAGACAACGATGGGAAGTGGCCATCCCAGGGAATGGAGAGGGCCTGCATCTGCAGGCAGGATCATCCCACCCACCATATCCATGGGATATAAGCCCTCTCTCACTTGGAGTTGGAGTGGACATCACCATCCCAGTCGCCTCTGGATTGGGGGAAGAACTATGGACTAGAGCGGACTTGATGGTATTCACTTGCTCACATATGGTGATTCTTGCAATGCAAGAAATTATAACAATGAGGTGGAGTCAGTGGCCACTTGACAGTTTTTGGGTAGGGAGGGGATGAGTAGTTGAAATACAGGGGCTTCTTTGGGAGTTGGAGGTTGTCCTGAGTACTGTTGTGGCAATGGATGTAGGCCATTTTAAATCAGCACACACCACTCAGAACTGAGTGGGAGAGAGTGTGGTCTACAGTGTGAACTGTGGTCTATGGTTGGTGGCAAGGCTCCGGGATGTGTAAGTTCATTGAGGTTGGTGGGCCACACTGTGGGAGATGTTTATGTTGGATGTGGTGGGAGGTGTGGGAGGTGGGCAGCCAGCATGGGAGTCCCAGTGGGTTCCGTGTAATATTTTGGGTAATCTAAGCACCTGTTAAAATATATGTATATATATATATAAAAAAATAAAAATAAATTTCAAAAAAAAAAAAAAAAAAAAGAAAGTTAGGGAGTAGGAAATAAAAATAAAGACAAAAAGGATGAGTTTCTATTAATGTCAAACTAAGAAGCCCACCAAAATGTATTTCTTTCCACAACTGATGTTGAAACTTCTCATAGCCTTTCACCTGTCCAAATAGCAGAAGACAGTTTAATGCCTCTTATTAGGAACATGGATTAATATGTTATTTGAAGGGAATCCCTAAATACTCTGTTTTGTATTTTATTGATTTCTCTATTCAGTTCCATTCTGTCCAGTCTTCTACTTTCTGTACTCGTCTATTCCTTAGAGTCAAGATCACTGGATTAGGAATGATCTGGCCTTCATTCAAAGCCAAGTCTTGCTGCCTGCTTGTTTGGTGACTTTAGCCAAACCACTCAATCCTTGGATATGATGTTTCCTTATTTGAAATTATAGAGAGTATATTGCTTCCCTCACAATATTAGGGCAAGACCAAATGCAGTAATCTGGAACCTGATTCTAAAAATGTAACGTGTAAAAATGTAACATTATTATTCTATGGTGTTCTCTTTTACTTCTATTCATGGTCTATTAGGTAGCATGTTTTAGTAGATTTGCATCTAGGCTAACAAGGCTGAGATTACAAAATTGATCTCTTGGTGCTCATTTGCTTCCTTCTTCGTAGTGTCTATGGTCAGCGCAACCAATCCTGGATGCTCTGCTATTTGTAGAAAAGTACTAAGAAGAATGTACATCTGTCCCTTGGGATAGAAGACAATTAGCAACAATTAGCCTCCTTATGATAAGTCATCATGCCTGGAATACTTGCCTGTTTCTCTCCTACTGATAAATCCATTGCTAAACTCCCCAGTGAGTGTTCTTTCCTCCTACTCCAATTCTCCTTGTAAAGTTCCTCTCTAGCATTTGTCACACTGCACTGAAATTGTTTGTCTTTGCTCCTGTCTTAAACAATCCATCGGTTAATAAAAAAGAAACCACAGGGAAAATCGGGAAATACATTGAGATGAATTACAATGAGAACACAATGTATCAAAACTTAGGGGGAAAACCGGTGCGGTATCCAGTCTGCGAAGCATATTTGCCATGCCCTGGGATCTGGTCTCTGGATGGAAGGGAAGATGCCCACTGGTGACAAACCCCTGGTGTGTCTGGCAGCTAACTGGCCTGCGCTACTGAGAAAAAGGGGAAGGCAAGTGGAGTGGCCAGGCAGCAGGGAAGGAACTGGGGCAGCATGCGAGTCCCGGGATAAGAGCGGTATTCTGCCTCACATTCCCGGGTCCACAGCATCACTCTGCTGGAGCTCATCTGTGATGCTCACAACCTTGTCAGGACCTGGTCATCCATGTACTTCAGTGCTCGCCCCTCTTAACAGATGCCTCCTCAAATTTCGCTCAAAAAAAAAAAAGGAAGTTTCTGAGTGAAAGGAGAAATTTGCCACCTATAAAGACTCCACAGTCTGTCAAACTTTCATATTGGTTAAGATGTTCAGTCCTGAAGGGAAGGCTTTGCCACCAATGAAAGGATTCAAATGTACTCCCTGGTCCCCCAGGGATTGTGATGCTAATGGCAGCATTGACCATGGACAATCACCTGACCACCCAGGCTAACCTCAATAGACCACAATGGGTAATTTTGGTTGAGGCAACAGATTTACTGAGAACATCATTATGGGACCAATTACAGGCTCTCTTAAAAATGAGGCCCCAAAAGGAAATCTTGGGGACATTACTGAGTTTCAGAGGAGACACAGTATGCAGAAACCAGACAGAAGGTAGTGGTCAGGAATCTGTTCCACACAGCAGGCCAGGCACAGCAATGAATGCCACCATGTTGGTAGTGTGCTACTTGTCAGTCCTTTTTGACAACAATAATATTGCTGTATGGCAATTTCAGCTACCATTTGTAGGAAAGGAATTCATCTCTTCATGCCACACAATTGAGTCAGGAATCAAAATCTCTTAGTGTTTTGTTTTGGTGGTAATATGACCACAATAATTGGAAAATGAGTGGCGTGATAATGGGGAGTGGTTTGGGACCTGTAAAAATTCTTCTTCTCAATCTCAAAGCAGTTAAAGGCTACTTTGCCTTAGAGCAATCTGTTGTGTTGTGGAAGAAAATGGACCAGGTTCCTGCTGTTTTGCTAAGGAAGAGGCAGAAACTCTAAATGCTATTCAAAGGCAATTTTATTTAATCAAATGAATTTGTGGCTATATCAAATGATTATAACAATTGAGCGATCACAAAAGAAAATAATCAAAGACAGGAAAGAATGAAAGTATGCACAACCACTCACCAAATTGGGGGAAAACACAACATCTGGTCTCTCATGAGGTTGGAATTCCCTTTCGACAGCAGGTCAGAGTCCTGATTGGGAAAACGGTCCCAGCAGAACATCTATTCCTGGGTGAGACTTCAACCGGCAACTTGGGGACTATCCTTTTTAAGGGGTTCTGAACCTCAGAACTCCCATGAGTATTGCAACTCATGAGGAATGACCAAATCCATCTGGTGGGTGGGTGGCCAGCCCCTCACAGAAGAGATATGGCATCTTGAGGGGTCTTTTGTTCTGTTCCGTTCATGGTACACTAAACAGGAACATGAAGATTTTGATACACATCAGATTTAACTTGATGTTAACTTTACAGGGGATACAAACAGAACGTGCAAATATCACATCTGGTGACTTGCCTCTTTCTAAACCTTTGTTTTTAATTAATAGGTAGTGGGGTTGCCTGCATAGCAGCTTTACAACATTCCAAAGGACAAAGGAGAAGTTAATCATTCACAATTCTAGGCTGAAACAGCAGAGACTATTGATTGGAAAGCTTATGAGTTCACAATTCTTAATAATAATTTTCTTATACTACATCACCTGTGCAACCCAGTCTGGATATGTTGGGAGGCCATGATCCAATGGAAGAAAAACTCCTAGAAAGCCCAGGGAAAATTGAAGCCATGGAAATGCACTTGACTAAGGAACACAAGAAGTAAGTCTTAGGAGAAGCTTACCTGCACACTTGGATCACAGAAAACAGTAGCATCCTTAGCAGAGGACTTTGTAACTTTTTAATATCTGGTGAAGAGTTTGATGACAGAACATCACGGGTGCTGATTGGACATATCTGAAAGAAGATGAACAAGCAAACTCCCTGAGCACTGTAGTTTTTGTAAAGAGGTCTTGCCATTCACAGATTGCAAATAGGCAGACAGTTCCAGTGGTCACATGTGGCTCTGGTGCTTTTTAACCTACCAGTCCTGTTGGAGTTTGATATACACAAAGTGTTTGCCCTATGACAGCATTTCATGACATCCAGCACCAGAAGATCCTGATGGGATTAAGAGATTTTTGCAAAGCTCCTGCCCTTTCTGTGATTCTCCTGTCTTCTAAATGTCAGGGGTGGGAAGATGGAAAGAACATGTCCTCTGCTATAAAACACATTCTGCAGTCTGAAGAGAAAGGATGCTCTGGAGTGAGTCTGAGCTTCATAAGTGAGGAGGCACACCTCATAATTGCAAATAGCACCCTGGAAACTCAATTCTGAAGTGTATTCTTCATCTCCAGGCATTTCAAAATGACTGAATGCAGAGATTTTAAGTCATTGCCCACCACTCCTTACCCAATGAGGTATATTTATTTTTCAAGTGTCTTGACTGGAGCACTTTGAACAAAAAGAACATATTATCATTTCTAGGAAGAGAATGGTCTCTTCTAGAGAATTTGGATAAGGTCCTTGCTGGACTGGGCTAGTTATTTCACTACTTTGCATAAGAATGGTGTACTAGAACATTGATTCTCTTTAAAAAGACTTGATCCAATGGCATTCTTAACACTCTGAGCTCCAGTCAATATCAGCTTCAGCCCAAATTTCTACATTCCCAGTTGAGAGGCTTTACCCTTTGTCCTTCCCTTCTCTCCTTCCCAATCCATGGAGGGTAATGCATTGAACTGTGAGGACAAGAGGGAGTTTTGACTAAGTAGCAGTATCACAAACACAGCTTGTACTGAAATTCTCTTAAGGGCCAGTGTACTAGATGATGAGTACTAACTCTTCCGAGTGACAGGTTAAAACTTGGAAGCCTTAAAAAGTGAGGGACACCAGGAATCTTTTGACTAATTGTGTCTACTTTAAACGATCATGCCCTCTAAACCTTCATAAAAATTGCCAGGTTTATTTAGTGAATTCCAAGTTTATTACAGCTGTAACTGTAATAACTTTTTCAGTACTGGAAGAAATAGTAGAAATGATGTTGCACTACATTTTAATTGCAGGAGCAAAGATTCCATAAAGTTAGACCTTGTAAGATTCAACACTATTGCATTTTGGGAGTGTGATATCCACATAGGTACCACATTTTCTCTCCCTGGTGTTAATTTGTTCTGATTGCATTCTATATAAGAAATTGGTAAGTTGTTATACTCAGTATTCATTCTGAAATCCTCATATGTCCACCAACCAGACTTCAAGCAATATTTACCTATATTGTATCTGTCAAAATTATTAATGTCAAAAGTTATTGGAACCACTGGTAAAGCTTGTGGTTGAGTGTGACTTTTTTTTCTGCCCCGCCCTTTAAATAGTTTTTGAGAATGATAATGTTATAGCATGTGAGTTGGACCTATTAGAGAGATTATAAGGTCAGTTGGGTTAAAACAAGGTTTTAAAGGGTAGTGATTAAATATTAAAATATATTCTGTTGTAATAATAATAGCATCAAATAAGACAAAAAAAAAGAAATTGATGTTTATTGTTGCTTTTTAAGAGGAATCCAATGCTGGTTTTATAGAGAAACTGCTCCCATTGCAGCAGTTAAGAAGCCTCAGAGTTTGGTGAAATCCTGCAATTCCTGTACTGGAACCAAGAATTAGTGCCACTGATTGATTTCCACAGGGTCTCTTCAGACTTTCTGCTCCTGACTGCTCTCTCTTGCTTTTTGTTCCCGAAGAGGACCTCTTGATTTCCATTTCTTTGTTTGTCAACTTTAGGACATGTTCAGGGTTAATATATTTCATGTTTGAAAGAAAAAGGAATTTATGATGGAATTTTTAAAAGTTAAATCTTGTAATGAGTCTCACTTCTTAGAAGAAATGATTTAACAATATTTCCTTTTAAAGGCTGTTAACAGTTTGGTAAATTGTATCCAGCTTTCTTCAAAATCCTTAACAATAATTTCCTTGTTAGGGTGTTGAATAACTTGTTGGTTGGACTTCAGGCTAGAAGAATGCTGTATATTAGCTTCTTACCACCACTCACCCCTGTTCCCCAAGCCAATATTATTCTTCACAATCAAATATAACTGAATCTGTTATATTCAAAGTCAGTGGGCCTAAATTATTTTTAAAGGAAAAGTGTGTTCTGCCTTTTTTCTTTTTGGAGACTGGGCAACACAGACAGCAAATGGATAACATATAAATGAATCTCTTTACAATTAGCCCATCAGGTAATATTTTGAGTCTCTGCATGGCTTCCTTGACTCATTATGAATATGTCTTTATGCTTTTACACTGCTGTTTCATATGTTGGAGTTTGGCAATTCAGTGAGACTATGAAGTGTCTGAAAAATCTAATGTTTCCCCTCAAGATTGTCAGATTGAAAAAGCCTATAAAAAATCTAGCTGAAGTGAGCAGTTTTCATTTTGGTTATTAGTGAAAGAATCAACCGACAACCTCAAGCAGAGTTGTTAGACCATGGCTTCAGGGTCTCTTAATTTCTAACCTGTGAACTGATCTTCAAAGAGGTTTTTGAAGTTAAGAGCTGCCTCATGTCGGATAACATTCTATCTGCCATTCAACCTAAATGGAGAGCATGTGAAATTTCACTGCCTTAAACTAAATTTAGCCATCACTATTGTGATGAAGCAGTGGAGTTTTCCAGAAGATTATGAATTTGTTTCCATGGTATACATATAAATCAAAATCAGAACATGTCAGCTACACTGTCTCTGGTAGATAGGATGCTGCCTCCAGTCTCTATATGATTGTTTTAAGATAGTATTGTCTATGAAAATTTGCTGTGAAAATCAACAGCAATATAATAGGGGAATGAATATTTATAAAAAGGTTTCCTTCTGTGTGTGTGCGTGTGTGTTTTTGTTTATATATAAAGGTGTCCTTTTAAAGAGGTTATTTCTTTTGGTATAGGAATATTTCTCCTTAACCCTTTATCTGATTAGGTGTTTCAGCTTTTCTTATCTTGCATATCCTAGGAGAGAGACCAAAAAAAAAAAAAAAAGGGATCTTAGTCAGTAAGTTTATTTAAAGCAATATTATATGTTTTACCGACATATCTTAAGAACTTGGTGAGATTATTTATTCATCCCAAATATGAAGGGAATTGAAAAAAGGGAAAGATGACCCTCTAATAATGAAATAATAACATTGTAGGATATCTGGTTGAAATACTGTAAATGGGTTGTAGAGGAATTGAATTCTTAAAATCTGAGATTAATAAATATATAAAAATATGTTTACTTTTAAATTAAAATTTGCTTGACTTACCATTATGAAATCTGGTTACTTATGTAAAGAAAAAGATCCTGAAATGACCTTTTGGAAGAATAATGGTTTTGATATCAAAGGTTAATTCAGTACTCCCTACTCAAAATATATAAAAGATAAGGCTTAACTCAGTGATTACCATTTCAATTTGCCCTTTATTATGGCAAATAAAATGACTTCATATATTTAGCACTTTGTATATTAAAATCTCCACATAATGAACTAATTCAACCCCCACAACATCCCACTTTTTATACACAAAATAATACCTGGGGAAGAAACACGTTATTACATGAGTATATCAGCTATTCTTACATGTGTGTATGAGAATCCCCATGAGGGCTTGTTAAAACATAGATTACTGGACCTTATCTCCCAGGGTCTCTGATTCACTAAGTCTGAACCAGGATCCAAGAAAATGCATTTGTAACAAGTTCCCAGGAGATGTTGATACTGATGCTTAGGGATAACTCTCGGAAACCTGTCTTACCTTTTTAATTTTTCCTGAGTAATTTTCATAATATTTTCACTGAGTAAGCACTCAACAGCTGTTTCCTTAATAAAATAGTTAAAATCAATGAAGAAATTATAATAATGACATTATAATATTGAGTAAAATTTCCTGTTGAAGTTGGTGGCTGCAGCCTAGCATCCGAGCACCTAAACAATGCCTGATTTGCACATCTTCTCACCCTCACACTCTCATCCTACCTTCTCCTTCACCTCTTAGTGTCTGTTCTGAGTGCAAATTGGCACCAACCCAAATAAATTAAGACATTAATAGATACATACAAGTATGGACATTTCTTCACATTTTGTTTACATGTGCATATTTGCATAGGATGCATACATTTGCTAATTTCCACAGAAAAACATTAAATTCAATGTAATTTAAGAACTTTCTCTTAAAGGATAAGGCTCAAGAAATCTTCCATAAAGACAAATATATAAGAATATGTTTTTCTAATCCACTGTTTCCTTTCCCAAAGTAAAAGATTTGAATGTCATCTTAATCCAGTTATGCTCACACTGGGCAAACAATAATTCTGACAATTTTTTCCTGGTCACAGTATAAACCCACAACATTGATCTACCATCTCAGAAGCATAGGAAGGTGCTCAGAAAGGAAGTTGAAACTAAATGTGAATGAAGACTGGAAATGAAACTCAAGCATAAAGAGATTTAATAGATGGCAATATCAACATTTCCCCCTCCTCTTAACATAAATCATAAAAAGTAGCAAGGAGATTTAGAAACAGAAATTTAATGCTCATTTTCAACAAAACTGGAATTAGCTAAGTCCCAGAACTGAAATTTTGCAAAGCACTACCAAACACATTGAGATTGAATAATGTATGCAAGAGGGAGTGGAGAGGGGATGCTTGGAAAGATTATTCAGCAGTTACAGAGCTCAGAAAGAGGCAACAAAAGATATCTTTCAAAGGTAAGAAGTACCCCCTCAGGCTTAAAATCTAAACTCCTTATTTGCACTGTAGGTGACCATACGTACAGATTGCTGACAACATTGGATTTGGAAAGCTGGGGAGTGCTCCAAAAAAGAAATCACAAAGACAAGCCATATTTATAAATAGTGGGTGTCACTGTATCAGAGGAGGAAAAGAGCATTTACATTTGATGAGCCCCATAACTTCTGTTCCCTTTGGTTAGGAAGAAGTAAAAGCTAAACAACCATACCAAAAAAGCAGGATCAAAGCAAAAATCCAATGGAAAAGAACCAACAGAGACCCTGTTCAAAATCACATAAGAAAAACATGATCAAAGGGAGAGGAAATATAAGTAACAGATAAAAGACAGAACCAGAAAAAGTGTTGCCAAGAAGCAGGGGAAAATTGGAAAATTGGGACAAGCATTTCACAATTAATTATATACTTTTTTAAAAGTGCAATCACCTATAAGAAGCATGAACATAGTGAAGACATATAAATTTCAAGAAACATTAGGTAAGTAAACAGAATATGAACATTGACCCATCAAGGATTAGGAAGAGGGAAATGTTAAACCACCACTGAAATGAGGAAAAAATTACACAGAGCCAACCCAGTTAGACATGAGAAACAAGAGAAGTGAGCAAATTGAAACAGAAATGAAGAGTTTAAAGAAATTAGAAAGAAAATATTAGCTCTGAAAGGAAGGCAATATAACATTGGAGGATTCAAAAAAGATCATAAAAATAGTGGTGCATTTAAACACAGTATTAGAGAGTACTGCTGAAATTAAAGAACATTTGAGCCTATAGATTTGGAGAACATACCATATCATCAAGAAATCTGATTCAGAACAGTCAACACTGAGATATTTCCTGGTAGTTTTAGTGAATGTCAAAGATACAGAAACTTTGGAACAGCTGGACAAATGGATTTAGTCTCTTGTGAGAGCAAAGAAATCAGTCTGGTTTAAGATAACAAGACTCTATTTAACATTGGAAGAAAGTAAAGCAGAGAGCATAAAATCCTGAACAGGGCTCTACCTGGGGCATAATACATTTTTTTTGGAGACCCCTGCTTTAATAAAAAAAATATTTCCATGAAAAAAGTACTGCAATGACCAGTAGGAGCAAGGAGTCCCAGATCCCATGAAGGATCTGGTAGACTCCAAAAGCAGAGAAAAGGGCCAAAGATCTTTTTCTCTCCCCATTTCTGTCAAATGGGTAGAAAAGATGGGGATCCACACTTGTCTTGGACCATGCTTGGTGCCTATCTTGACTGCACTGGGATATAAAACTTGAAAAAAGGCACTCCAAAACATGGGTTACCCTGAGGCATAATGCCAGGGCAAAGATCCAGCTTTTGCTTGGGTCTCAGAAGAGTACTGACTCTTAAGATAAAAAAGTATTATCCAAGGTCTTTATTCTCACAAAGTTTTAAACATGCAAGGACTATGGGAATGGTGTTCTCATGAGCCCAGAGATGTTATGAAAATCTACATACAAAGGATCAGCATGGTTCATTGAAATTTACTACCACACCAAACTAAAATCAGTATGGGCAGTAGACTGAGAAAGGAATGTAAAAGTTGTACACCTTGAAAATGTTGAAATAGCATATGCAACACACTTTGAGAGGGGAAAAAGGAAAAGATAAGTTGCAAAATTGAGTAAGTACAATGATTTTCCCATTATTAGTAGCTAGGGATCAAAAAGCATCATTAAAACTGACAAAGCAACAAACAGTAATAAGCATATTTGAGAATATATAAAGCAACATTAACAAAATTGACATTGTGAAGTAAGAATAATAATAAATGGTGAATGAACATGAAGGGCAAAGAATATATTAATTTAATCAGTGCTCATAATAGGAAATGTATAGACACTTTCTAAAGAAAGAAAATTTTATTAAGTATTATTTCTTAATATTAAAATTATTAATATTATTTATATTTAATTTTATTAAATAAATATCTTGTTATACAGCCAAACATTGGAACATTTATTTCTTCTGTCAGGAGTTATATACACACAAAAGAGAGTAAAGACAAGAGTCAACAGAGTGAAAGATTTTCTAAAATCTACATAACCAAATCTTAGCCTAAAATAATATAATTAAGAGAAAACATATCTCTCATAACAATAAATGTAAGTGAATTAAACTTCCCCATTATAATGAACTAAAAAGCATATAAAAATTTACAAATGAACTTTGATATTTCATAAACCTTCAAAGCAGAGTCAATTGAAAAATTGAAAACTGAAACAAATATTTGTAATCCACATAAAGAACTAAATTTCCTTATATATAAAAAGCACCTACAAATGAGTATGATAACAAACCAAAATATATCAAGGGGTGTGAAGAGAGAGTTCTCAAAAAAAAAAAAAAAAAAGGGAAATTTAAATAATTCTGAAACTAAGAAGAGATGTCAAACTCAAATTATAAGAGAAATGCAAACTTAATCTACACTTTGTAACCCTTCCTCACTTTCCATTTTGTTGAGATGAAAGTGTAAATTAGAACAACCTCTACTGAGAGCAATTTATGATATCTATAAAATTATGAATGCCAAACCCTGTAAATCAGCCATTTAATTTCTAAAAATTTAGCCTTCAGATTCTCTCACAAATGCACTAAATGATGTGTATAAAAGGCTATTTGTTGAAACACTGTTTGTGATTGTCCAAGAGGAGGGGTATAAAAGTTCCTGAACAGTGAAAACTTTTTTGAAGCCAGAAGCACTACACCCTTTGCCACCAATTGTTTCAGGGTTATATTATGTAATTGATAAGAAGTAATTACCTTGTTAGTTGTCCTGGGGAGATGACCATGGACAACACCCATTCCAAGGAACAGAAAGAGTCTGCAACTGCAAGCAAAATACTTCTAACCATCTTCCCCATGGGATCTAAGCCCCTCTCCATTCGAAGCAGAGTAGGCATCACCATCCCAAAATCCTCAATCTTGGGGATTGAACAATGGACTAAAGAAAACTTATTATTATTCTACTATAGGCTTATTGTTATTCTAGCAATGGAAAAACTCTTACCATTGATGTAAAGGCAGAAACCACCAGAGGGATGGGAGAGGGAAGAATAGGTATAATATAAGGGCATTTTCTGGACATTGTATTTGTTCTGCATGACATTGCAGTGATGGATACAGGGCACTGTATATTTTGTCATAAGGTACAAAATTGTGTGGGACAAAGTGTAAACTCTAAAGTAAACTGTGGTCCATGGTTAGTAGCAATGCATCAATAGGGATTCATCAATTAGAACAAATGTACCACACTAATGAAGGATGTTATTAATGTGGGAAAGTGTGGGAGGAGAAGGGAGGGGGGCAAACAAGAATTTCTTATTTTTTTTTATGTAGCACTTATGTAATCCAAAGCTTCTTTAAAAATAAAATAATTAAAGAAAAAGAAAAAGAATAGAAGAAATTACTTATGTCCAGTATCAAATTACCTGCTTTAGCTTAAGGTTATCTCTTCCAGTAGACAGATGGCCAGGAAAATCATGATCTTATACCTATTTAATAATAATATTTGTATGCTGAGAACAATCAAATCATCCCTGATCTTTATTTTTACATTTTTTTCATTGTTTCAATCAGTTTCTGGATATTTCTCTCTTTCCTCATCCTGGTTAAATAGAACTGTCCTTGAAATGGACCCAGTCCTTGATTTAATGTATCAAACAGCAAAAACACTAAGTATGGTTGGGTTGAAGTAAAGGAAGTGCCATGAACCAATTCTGACGTAAGTCCTAGAAAGAACTAGAAAGAAACACAAAATCCTTCAAAATATCCTGAAGAGTGTTTGACATGGGTGAGGATTCCATGCACCAAAATCCAAGTCCTTATTCATTAATACCTTTCTGATTCTTTTTGTGGTTAATGGTGACACACATCTGTGCACTGAGATGCATGAAGAGTGCTTGGGGGAAGAAGTTTAGCCACCTTCTTGCACACACAGAAGGAAGGAGATTGCAATTAAGATGAATGTGATTAGTGTTGAGCACAGGATCTCTTCCTGCTGCTCAGTCTCCTGATCACACTGGGTCATTGAAAGGTTGCCCCTAAGTACATGTGTGTGCACACACATGATCAGCCCTCTCCCACCCCAGACATACCCACACTCACCACCACCATCACCACCTCCATGAGGATAGGGGTCTTCTTTTCTGCTGCTGGTTGTGACATGGGTGTATATGACTACTCATTTCTGCAGTTGAAGGAACTGATATGCACATACCTGAACTATCTCCTAAGTAAGCACCCAAGCTTTTGGGGAGTTTCTTATGGATTTTACTTACTGGTGATGCCAGTGTAACTAATGACATTTCAAAAATTAAAATAAGTTATAAATTCCAGGACCATTTTAAAGCCTACCAAAACAGATTTTTTCTAGTATTTAAAGAAATATTTCTAAGTTCTTGTTTTCCTTATTATATCAATCACTTTTTTAAAAACAATTTATTGAAGTATATCATTCATACATGAACATACATAAACTATAAGTGTTCAGTAAACATCGTGATCTTATAAAACAAACATGCATAACATCATACAGGGCTCCCACACATCACCCCCCACAAACATCCTGCATTGTTGTGAAACATTTGTTAACAAATCATGAAAAAGTATCATCAAAGTATTACTACTAACTATAGTCTGAATCTTCCTCCTCTATACATTAAGGATTTATTTCTTGATTTATTTATTTTTATCCTTTTTCACTCCCTCCCCACCCCCGCCATTTTTGCTGTTTCTGTGTCTATTTGCTGGGCAACTCTCTGTATCTGTTTCCTGCTCTCTCTTCTCATCCTCCCCTCCTGTCTTCAGTGGGATTCGATCCTCAGAAACTCCAATGTGGGAGAGAGGCATCCTCCTACCACCTGCAATACCTTAGTTCCTGGTTTTTGGTGCATCTGGTCTTGGTTTTCCCTTGTGTCACTCTCCTATTACATCATCATCTTGCTGCATGGCTTGCAGGGCCTGGCAGCTCACCTGCTCACAGGGCCTGGTGGCTCACCTGCTTGCAGGGCCTGATGGCTCACCCACTCACAGGGCCTTGTGTCTCACCCACTTGCAGGGCCTGACAGGTCCCCTGCTCACAAGGCCTGGTGGCTGACCCATGGAAGGGGACTGACAACCCATCTGCTCCTGGGGCCTGGTGGCTCACCCATGGACAAGTGCATAATGGCTCACCCACTTGCAAGGCCTGGAGGTGCACCCATGCATGGGGAGCGGTGGCCCACCTGCCTTCTATATTTTTCTTTATTTTTCTTTTTACCAAGAGGTCCTGGGGGTCAAACCCAGGTCCCTCCATATGGCAGATGGATGTCCAACTGCCTGAGCCACATCCATCCCCCTGCTATATCTCTTAAGGCTGACCAAAGATATGCAAAGTTACAGTCTTTTCCCATACAGAATGGTCATATAATAAGACAGGTTTAATTTATCACCAGCATTTTAAAAACAAGACCTAGGTTAAAAAAATAGGTCTGGGACACATGCATGGTTTCTAGTATAGTGAATGTTTAGCCTATCCTGATTATCACAAAATCAGGATGAGAATATTTGCATGCCATTCACTTTTATATTTTTCATTTCTTCTATATCACATCCTCTGGGCTCATTATTTTTATGTTCATTTCTTCTCTATTCTCTTCTCTCTTACAGGGAAAATATCTTGTGTATGACACCAATCAGCATTACTGAAACTCTTGGAACAGCTGATGAGATTTTGTTGCCTACCTTTGCTCAGTTATGCCTTTTTCTTTAAGCAGATAAGTTAAATGTCTGAGAATTTACATGTTCCATGAAGAACTTCTGTTCATGATTTCTTTATTTGCTTCAAGTATCATATGTGGGTCACTACTGTAAGAGACTTTAGAAATGGACCTTGAGCTGTGAAGGGACATGGACAGATCTGAATTCAATTAGTGAAAGAGCACGATTGAGCTCATGCCTTCTGCCTTGAGTTCAGTGCCATTTAGATAGCACCACATTGGGAATTATTGACTTTTGGAAAAGGTGTCATCATTCCAAAATAAGTATTCTCACTCCCACACTTCCCTAGTACCCAAACCCTTCTCCACAAGTGGCCATAACATCCCCCATTCCACCCTCAACTTCATTTCTTTGAAAAGTTGTGATCCAAATAAATATTTATTCTCTGCTGCAAAACGATCATCGACCCAGAACTGGAAAGACTCCTTAGAGTTCCCCACTTTCAAGTTCTAACCACGTAAGGAGCTAAAACCCAGAGACCTACTGAGGGTAATTTTCTACCAAACAACTGACCTCTAAGGAACAGGATGGGTTCCACGATCTTAGAATTATTACAGACAATTTTATAGGTCATCCTGTTCCTCCTACCCAAATTCTTTGCCTTCTCCAAGTACATTCCTCAAAGCACCTGTCACATCCTTGTTCCTGAGGGTATAAATCAAAGGATAGGTTATGAGGGTAATCATAATATAGAAAAGGGCAACAAACTTTCCTTCACTTTGAGAATAACTGAGCATGGGTTGGAAGCATATGTAGATGATTGAGCCTATAAAACAAAGGGAAACAACAAAAAGGTAGCATCCATAAGTCCCAAAAGCCTTTCTGCACCCAGTCATTGATTGACCCTTAACACTGCCTGAGCAATGTCTACATAGGAGTGGAGAATTGGTGCTGTAGAAGCCACCAAGATTGTAGCTTGGGCTGTAAATATTTTGGCCTCTGTCCCTTGTGTGTTCTCCCAAGTCAGCTTCAAGAACACAGGCCTGTCACAGAAGAAGTTGTTCAGGTGATGGAGGCCACAGAGGAACATGGCAATCATAAGACCTGTCTGAATCATAGTGTTGATGAAACCTCCTGCCAAGGAGGTGACTGCCAGTGTCTGGTAGAGATGGGGGTGCATAATGGCCATGTACTGGAGTGATTGATAGACAACAGCATAGTGGTCAAAGGCCATCACCACCAGGAGCACACACTCAGTGGAGCACAGGACAAAGTAGATGAAGAGGTGGGTCACACACCCTACATAGGTGATGGTCCACTCTGGTCCATGAAGGTTGACTAAAAGTTGGAGCACAATGCTGGTGGTGTAGCAAAAGTCCATGAAAGTCAAGTGGCAGAGGAATAAGTATATGGGTGTGTGCAATCAAAGGTCCAGGTGAGAAATAATGATAATGCTGGTGTTGCCCTAGAAAGTTAGGGAGGAGAAAATAAAGACAAAAAGGATGAGTTCCTGTTGATGTCATTGTGGCAAACCCACCAAAATTAAGCCCTTTCTACAACTGGTGTTGAACCTTCCCATAGACTTTCACCTGTCCAAATAGCAGAAGACAATTTAATGTCTCTTTTGAGTAACATGAATTAATATGTTATCTCATGGGATTCCCTAAACACTCTGTCTTGTATTTTATTGTTGACTTCACTATTCAGTTCTACTCTGTCCAGTCTTCTACTTTTCATACTCTTCTATTCCTTAGAGTGGAGATCACTGGATTAGGAATGATCTGGCCTTCATTCAAAGCCAAGTCTTGCTGCCTGCTTGTTTGGTGACTTTAGCCAAACCACTCAATTTTTGGATATGATGCTTCCTTATTTGAAATTATAGATGATATGTTGCTTCCCTCACAGTATTTGGCCAGGACCAAATGCAATAATCTGGAAACTGATTTTAAAAATGTAAGTTGTAAAAATGTAACATTAGAGGAGTGGACATCACCATCCCAGTCCCCTCAGGATTGGGGGAAGAACTGCGGACTAGAGTGGATTTGATGGTATTCTGTTGTTCACATATGGTGATTCTAGCAATGGAAGAAATTATAACAATGTGGTGGAGCCAGTGGCCACTAGACACTTTTGGGGCAGGGAGGGAATGAGCAGTTGAAATACAGGGGCTTCTTTGGGATTTGGAGGTTGTCCTGAGTACCTTTGTGGCAATGGGTGTAGGCCATTTTAAAACGGCACATACCACTCAGAACTGTGTGGGAGAGAGTGTTGTCTACGGTGTGAACTGTGGTCTATGGTTGGTGGCAAGGCCCCAGGATGTGTAAGTCCATTGAGGGTGGTGGGCCACACTTTTGGGAGATGTTTGTGTGGGATGTGGTGGGAGGTGTGGGAGGTGGGCAACATGAGAATCCCAGTGGGTTCCGTGTAATATTTTGGGTATCTAAGCACCTCTTAAAATATATTTATATATATACCTAACTAACATTTTTGTAAGCAAATGCACATATATGCATATACATTTATATATCATTTTGCCAATGTTGGTATGTATTGTGAAAATTTTGATTTTTACCCACAATAAAAAAAAAAAAAGACAACTATGGAAAAAAATGTAACATTAGTGTTCTGTGGTGTTCTCTTTTACTTCTATTCTTGATCTATTCGGTATCATGTTTCAGTAGATCAGGATCCAGGCAAACAAGGCTGAGATTACAAATTTGATCTCTTAGTGCTCATTTGCTTCCTTCTGCCCAGTGACTATGGTCAGCACAACCAAACCTGGAAGCTCTACCATTTGTAGAAAAGTACTGAGAAGAGTGTATATCTGTCCCTTGGGGAAGAAGCAATAAGCAACAATTAGCCTCCTTATGATGAGTCAGCATGCTTGGAATGCTCACCCACTTCTCTTCTATGGATAAATCCATTGCTAAACTCCCCAGTGAGAGTTACTTCCTCCCTACTCCAATTCTTCTTGTACCAGTTCCTCTCTAGCATTTGTCACACTGCACTGAAATTGTTTATGTCTTTGCTCCACTCTTAAAAAATCCATAGGTCAATGAAAAAGAAATAACAAGGAAAATCAGGAAATACATTGAGATCAAAGACAATAAGAACACAACATATCAAAACTTATGGGAAAACCACCACGGTACCCAGTCTGCAAGCGAATTTGCCCCACCCCCGTATCTGGTCTCTGGCTGGTAGGGAAGATGCCTACTGGCAACAAGGCCTAGGTGGGGCTGGCAGCTGACTGGCCTGCACTGCTGGGGAAAAGGGGAAGACAATCGGGGTGTCCAGGCAGGAAGGAAGGAAATGGGGTATATGCGGGTCCGGGACCAGAGCCATGTTCTGCCTCAAGGTCCAAGCTCTGCATCATCACGCTGCTGGAACTCATCTGCCATGTGCACAACCTGGCCAAGACCTGGTCATCCATGCATATCAGTGCTCTCCCCTTTCAACAGCTGCCTCTGCAAGTTCACTGAAAAAAAGCAAGTTGATGAGTGTAAGGAGAAATTTGCCACCTCTAAAGACCCCACAGTCAGTCAAACTTTCATATTGAATAGGATGTTCAATCCTGAAGGGAAGGCTTTGCCACCAATGAGAGGATACAAATGTACTCGCTGGTTGCCCAGGGATTGTGATGCCAATGGCAGCATTGACCATGGACAATTGCCTGACCGTCCAGGCTAACCTCAGCAGACTACAGGTGAGTACAGTTGGTTGAGATGACTGAAATTCACACCTGGAACACCTTTATGAGACAAGTTACAGGCTCTCTTAAAAATGAGACCCCAGAAAGAAATCTTGGGGATTTTGCTGAGTTTCAGAGGAGTCACAGCATTCAAATACCAGACAGAATGGAGTGATCAGGCATCTGTCCCACACAGCAGGCCAAGCAGAGCAGTGAATGCCACCATGTTGGTAGTGTGCTCCTTTGACAATGGCAATATTGCTGTATGGTAATTTCAGCTACCATTTGTAGGAAAAGAGGCCATTTCTTCATGCAATACAACTGAGTCTGGAATGAAATATCTTAGTGTTTTGTTTTGCTTGTAATATGATCACAACAATTGGAAAATGAGTGGCCTGATAGTAGGGAGTGGTTTTGGACCTGTGAAAATTCTTCCTGTCAATCTCAAGCAGATAAAGGCTGCTTCGACCTAAGGTAGCCTGTTTCCTTGAAGAAGGAAATGGACCAGCTGCCCATTGTTTTGCTAAGGAAGGGGCAGAAACTCTAAATGCTATAAAAAGGCAATTTTATTTAATCAAATGGGTTTGTTGTTATATCAAATGATTATAAAAACTGAGCAATCACAAAAGAAAATAATCCATTAAAGACATATGAAAGAACGAAAGTATATAAAACCACTCACCAAATCAGGGGAAAACACAACATCTGGTCTCTCATGAGGCTGGCAAGTCTGTTTGGACAGCCGGCCAGAGTCCCAATTGGAAAATGTTCCCAGGCAGAGCATCCTCCCCTGGGTGAAACTTTAACTGGCAGCTTGGGGGACTATCCTCTTTCAAGGGGTTCGGAACCTCAGAACTACAGTAATTCTTATATCTTGTGGGGAATGATCTCATCAAAAGTAACCAAATCTACCTGGCAGGTTGTGGTTAGCCCTCACAAGAGAGATGTGGTGTGTTGAGGGGTCTTTTGTTCTGTCTGTTCATAGTACACTAAACAGGAACATGAAGGTTTTGATACACATCAGCTTTAACTTGATGTTAACTTTACAGGGGATACAAACAGGATGTGTAAATTTCACATCTGGTGACTTGCTCCTTCTAAACATTTGTTTTTAGTCAATAGGTGGTGGGGTTGCCTGCATAGCAGTATTACAACTTTCCAAAGGACAAGTTAATAATTCACAATTCCAGGCTGAAATAGCAGAAACAATTGATTAGAAAGCTTATGAATTCATAATTCTTAAAAATAATATTCTTATAGTACATCACCTGTGCATCCCAGTCTGGAGATATTGGAGGCCATGAGCCAATGGAAGAAAAACTCCTAGAAATCCAAGGGAAAATTGAATCCAGGGAGATGTACTTGACTAAGGAACACATGAAGTAATTCTTAAGAGAAACTTAACCTGCACACCTGGATCACAGAAAATACTAGCATCTCTAGCCGAGGACTTTGCAACTATTTAATATCTGATGAAGAGTTTGATGACAGAACATCACGGGTGCTGACTGGACATATTTGTAAGAAGATGAACAAACAAACTCCCTGAGCACTGTAGTTTGTGTAAAGAGATCTTGCCATTCACAGATTGCAAATAGGCAGTTTGTTCCAGTGGTCACATGTGGCTCTGGTGTTTTTTTTCCCCTTCTTATTCAGCTTTATTTTAGTTTTTTAAAAAAACAATTTATTGAAGTATATCATTCATATATGAACATACATAAGCAATAAGTGTTCAGTAAACATTGTGAACTTACAAAACAAACAAGCATAACATCATACAGGCCTCCCAAACATCACCCCACCACAAAATCTTTGCATTGTTGTGAAACATTTGTTAACAAATTATGAAAGAACATCGTATTACTACTAACTATAATCCATATCTTACTCCCCTATACTTTTTTTTAAAGGATTCATTCACTTATTTATTTATTTATTTATTTATCTATTTATTTATTTATTTATTTACTTTTATCCATTTTTATACTCCTCCCACCCCTGCTTTTGCTGTTTTTGTGTTCATTTGTTGGGCAACTCTCTGTGCCTGTTTCCTGCCCTCTCTTCTCATCCTTCTCCTCTGTCTTCATTGGGAATCGAGCCTCAGAACATCTGATGTGGGAGGTCCTACCACCTGCATCACCTTAGTCCCTGGTTTTTAGGCACATCTCAAATTGGCTCTCCCTTGTGTCACTCTCCTGTTACATCATCATCTAGCTGCATGGCTCATGACAGTGCACCCATGCATGGGGCCTGATGGATAAACTAAGCCTGACTTATTATATGACCATCTTGTGTGGGAAATGACTATAAGTCTAGGTATCTTTGGTCAACCTTAAGAGATATAGCAGGGGATGGATGTGGCTCAAATGGTTGGGCGTCCGTCTCCCATATGGAGGGACCTGGATTTGATGGCCAGGATTTCGTGGTAAGAATTTAAAAAAGAAAAATATAGAAGGCACATGGGCCACCAGGCCCCATGAGCAGGTGTGCCATCAGGCCCTGTGAGTGGGTGAGCTCTGGTGCTTTTTAACCTACCAGTCCTGCCAAAGTTTGATATACAGAAAGTGTTTGCTCCATGACAGCATTGCATGGCATTGAGCCCAAAAGACCCTGACTGCATTAAGAGGTTTCTGCAAAGCTCCAGCCCTCTCTGTGATTCTCCTGTATTCTAAGTGTCAGGGACAGGAAGATGGAAAGAACATGTCCTCTGCTATAAAACACATTCTGCAGTCTGAAGAGAAAGGATGTTCTGGAGTGAGTCTGAGCTTTGCAAGTGGGGAGACACTCTTCATAATTGCAAGTAACACCTGGGAACTTGATTCTGAAGTGCCTTCTTTATCTCCAGGAATTTAAAAATAACTGAATGCGGTGATGTTAAGTCGTTGCCCACCACTCTTTACCCAAAAAGGTACATTTATTTTTCAAGTGTCTTGACTGAAGCATTTTGAACAAAAAGAACATCTTATCATTTCTAGGAAGAGAATGTTCTCTTCTAGGGAATTTGGATAAGGACCTGGCTGGACTGGGTTAGTTATTTTACTACTTTGCATAAGAGTGGTGTACTAGCACATTGATTCTCTTTACAAAGACTTGGCCCAATGGCATTCTTAACACTGTGAGCTTCAGTCAATATCTGCTTCAGCCCAAATTTCTATATATCCAGTTGAGAAGCTTTACCCCCTTTCTTTCCCTCCTCTTCTTCCTGATCCATGGAGGGTAATCCATTAAACTGAGGATGAAAGGGAGTTTTGACTTAGTGACAGTGTCACAAACACAGCATGTATCTGCAATTCTCTAAGGAACAGTGTATTAGATGATGAGTACTGACTCTTCCAAGGGACAGGCTAAAACCTTGGAAGTCTTAAAAAGTGAGGGACACCAGGAATCTTTTGACTAATTGTGTCTATTTTAAACTATCATGTCCTCTAAAGCTTCATAAAAATTGCCAGATTTATTTAATAAATTTCAAGTTTATTTCAGCTGTAACTGTAATAACTGTTTCAGGAATGGAAGAAATAATAGAAATGATGTTGCACTGCATTTAAATTGCAGGAACGAAGATTCCATAAAATTATACCTTGTAATATACAGCACTATTGCATTTTGGGAGTCTGATATCTACATATGTACCATATTTTCTCTGCCTGGGGGTAATTTGTTCCTATGGGACTCTAGATAAGAAATTTATAGCTTGTAATGCTCAGTATTCTTTCTGAAATCCTCATGTGTCCACCAACCTGACTTAAAGTAATCTTTACCTATAATATATCTGTCAAAATAATTAATGTCAAAAGTTATTAGAACCAGTGGTAAAGCTTGTGGGTGAGTGTGACATTTTTTTATGCTTCTCCCTTTAAATAGTTTTTGAGAATGTTATAGCATGGGGGTTGGACCTATTAGAGAGTTCATGAGGTTAATTGGGTTTAAACAAGGTTTTAAAGGGTAGTGATTAAATATTAAAATACATTCTGTTGCAATCATAATAACATCAAATAAGACCAAAAAATTAAATCAATGCTTATTGTTGCTTCTTAAGAGAAATCCAATACTGGTTTTATAGAGAAACTACTCCCATTGCAGCAGTTAAGAAGCCTCAGAGCCTGGTGGAATCCTGCAATTCCTAGACTGGAACCAGGAATTAGTGCCACTGATGGATTTCCACATGGTCTGTCCAGACTTTCTAATCCTGATCACTCTCTCTCTTGCTTTTCGTTTCCAAAGAGGTCCTCTTGATTTCTATTTCTTTGCATCTGTCAACTTTCTGATATGTTCACAGCTAACAGATTTCATGTTTGAAAGAAAAAGGAATTTATGATGAAATGAATAATAAATGAATTGAGCAAAATTACAGAATACACATCAATGAACAAAAATTCATTTTTACAATGTTAGGAATGTTCTTTTGGCAAATATGGCATGGGAAGATTACTGGAGTAGGGTGTTGGATGTGTGTGTGGGGGGGAGGACATACAGGAAAGAGTGTAGTTGGGGCAGTCTTCTATGGAATACAATTACCAAGTGCCAACCAGCAATGCACCTGGAAAAAGACCTTGACCATAAAGGAGAAATTGTAAATACAAATGAGTTTTTATGGCTAAGAGAATCCAAAGTGTGTCAGGAGGTTACTCCAGAAGTTAGGCTTATACATATTTCAGCAGGATCACATTGACTGCCAAAGTAAATGGTGTCTCAAACTACAAGACTCCTGAGGGCTCTAGACACATCCAGACACTATCGGTAGGGCAGACAGCTCAGGAGTTTGGCGCCTTGCCAGTGGGCCTTACCTTGGAACTTATGCTCCCCAGTGTGACAGAGTTGGCCCCATTTGTGGTTTCCCTACACATGGCACTTCTGCCCCTTCTATTTGCACTTATAGTTAGTACTATACTTGATATGTATATGTCCAAGACATGTAAATCTTTGGTCCATCCATGTGCCAATTGGGACCTGAATCTCATCAGAGTTGCAACATGTACCCTGCAATTCATTGGACTCACTCATAACAACTAAGAAGATGATGATGATGGACAACGCCCATCCCAAGGAACAGAGAGAGTCTGCAACTAAAAGCAAGAGGTAGTTGCATCCATCTGCCCCATGGGATCTAAGACCCCTCTAAATTGGAGGAAAAGTGGGCATCACCATCCCAAAGTCCTCAAGATTATGAAATGAACAATAGACTAAAGTAAACTTACTATTATTCTACTATAGACATTGTTCTACTAGCAATGGAAGAACTTGTATCATTGATGTGGAGGCACTGGCCACAGGAGGTTCTGAGGGGAGGGAGAGGTAAAAATAGTTGTAATATGGGAGCATTTTCAGGACATTGAAATTGTCCTGTATGATGTTGCAATGACAGATACAGGCTATTATATATTTTGTCATAACTTACAAAATTGTGTGGAACAGAGTGTAAACAATAATATAAACTATATCCCACAGTTAGTGGCAATGCTTCAATATGTGTTCATTAATTGTAACAAACATATGACACTAATGAAGGAAGTTGTTAATGTGGAAAAGTGTGGGAGGGTTAGGGAGTGGGGCATATGAGAATCCCCTATGTTTTTTTTTAATGTAACATTTATGTAACCTAAAATTTCTTTACAAAAGTAAATAAATTAGTTTTCCTTCTATGTACTAGCAATGAACAGCATAAAAAGGAATTTAAGAAAACAATTTCATTTACATTACCATCTAAACAAATATAATACATAGAAATAAATTTCACCATGAGTTGTAAAATTGTGAACTGAAAACTCAAAACATTGCTGAAATAAATTAAAGAACACCTCAATAAATTGAAAGATATCCCATGTTTATTGTTTGGAAGACTTAATATTTTTAAGATGTCAGTGCTACCCAAAGCAAATTTGCACAAATTCAGTGTAATCACATCAAAATACCAACATTATCTTTTTGAAGAAATGGAAATGTTGATATTAAAATTCAAGTGAAATTGCAAGGGATCCTTAATAAGCAAAACAGTCTTGATAAAGAAGAACAAATTTTGAGCACCCACACGTAAGGGATTTAAAATTTACAAGAAATCTATGATAATTAAAAAAAAGTGTGATACTAGCATAAGGATAGACTTATAGATAAATGAAGGAGAATTGAGAGCCCCAAAATAAATATACACATCTATTGTTAATTGACTTTTGACAAAGGCAGCTAACGTCTCCAATGAGGAAAGAAGAGCCACTTCAACAAACATGCCAGGAAAATTAGATATCCACATGAAAAAAATGAAGTTGGACCCTTTGTCACATTATGTTAAAAAAAAAAAAAAAAAAGAACACCTCATAATGGACAAAGATCTAAATCTAAGCACTAAAATTATGAAAACTTTATCAGGAAGCATAAGAATAAATCTTCATGACCTTGGATTTGGCAATAAATTTTTAAATGTAACACCAAAAGCTGAAGCATCAAATGACAGAAAAGGTAAATTGAATTTAATTAAAATTTAAACTTTTTGAACATCAAAGAACACTATCAAGGCAGTTCACATTGAAACAGGCATCAAACAATTCCCCAAAATGAAAAGTTCAGGACCAGGTGGTTTTATAGGTGAGTTCTATCAAGCATTCAAAGACGATTTTACACCAATATTACTCAAGCTCTTCCAAAAAAAATTTGAACAAGAAGAAATGTTACCAAACTCATTCAATGAAGCAAATTTTACCCTAATACCAAAGCCAGATAAAGATATTATGAAAAAAGAAAATTACAGACACATTTCCCTAATGAAGATGGATGCAAAAATCCTCAAAAAAATAATTGGTAATCGAACCAAACAACACATTAAAAAATTATTCATCATGATAAAGTGGGTTTTATAGCAGGTATGCAAAGGTGTTTCAGCACAAGAAAATCAATCAATGTAATACACCACATTAATAAATCAAAGAAGAAAAATCACATCTTATTGACTGACACAGAAAAAGCATTTGACAAAATACAACATCTTTTCTTGATAAAAATACTAAAGAATGTAGGAATTGAAGGAAACTTTCTCAACATGCTAAAGGCCGTATATGAAAAACCCACAGCTAACATTGTACTCAATGTTGAAAGACTGAAAGATTTCCCATCAAGATAAGGAACAGGAAAAGAATGCCCACTGCCACCCTTGTTGTTCAATATAGTGCTACAGGTTCTAGTTAGAGAATCAGGCAAGATAAAGAATAAAAGGCATCCAAATTGGAAAGGAAGAAGTAAAACTTTAGCTATTTGCAGATGATATAATTCAATATCTAGAAAGTCCTGAAAAATCTACAGCAAAGCTGCGAGAGCGAATAAATGATTTAGGTAGAGTTTCAGGATACAAGATCATTACACAAAAATCAGTGGTGTTTTATACACTAATAATGTGCAATCTGAGGAGGAAGTCAGGGAAAAAATTCCATTTACAATAGTGACTAAAAGAATCAAATATTGAGTAAAAAATTTAACCAAGGATGTAAAGCACTTGTATTCAGAAAACTACAATGCATTACAAAAAGAAATTTTAAAAAGACCTAAATAATTGGAAGAACAATACATGCTCATGGATTGGAAGGCTAAACATCATTAAGATGTCAATTCTACCCAAAATGATATACAGATTCTATGTAATCCCAATAAAAATTCCACTAGAATTTTTTAAACAAATGTAAAGCACAATTATCAAATTTATTTGGAACGGTATGGGGGCCCTGTATAACCAGAAATATCTTAAAAAGGTAAAAGCAAAGTTGGAAGACTCTCACTTCCAGATGCTAAATCTTATTACCTAGTTATATTGGTAAAAACAGCATGGTACTGGAGTAAAGATAGAAGCATAGACCAATTGAACTGAATTGATGGTTCAGAAATTGACCCTTACATCTATGGTCAAGTGATTTTTGACAAACCTGTCAATCTCACCCATTTGACCAGAACTCTCTATTCAACAAATGGTGCTGGAAGCACTGGATATCCATAGCCAAAAGTAAGAAAAAGGACCCTTATCTCACACCTTATAGAAAAATTAACTCAAAATGGATCAAAACCCTAAATATAAAAGCAAGAACCATAAAGCTCCTAGAAGAAAATTTAGGGAAACATCTTCAAGAAATGGTGGTAGCTGGTGAATTCTTAAGTCTTACACCTAAAACACAAGCAACCAAAGAAAACATGAATAAATGGAATCTCCTCAAACTTAAACACTTTTGTGAATAAAAGGACTTCATCAAGACAGTCAAAACATAGCCTACTCAATGGAAGAAAATAATTGGAAACCACAGATCTGATAAAGGCTTGATTTCAACTCTATATAAAGAGATCATACAACTCAACAATTAAATAGCAAGAAATCCAATTTAAAAATGGGGAAAAGATGTAAATAGACATTTCTCCAAAGAGGAAATACAAATGACCAAAAAGCACATGAAAACAGTGTTCAATATCACTAGCTATTAGGGAAATGCAAATCAAAATGACAATGAGATGTCTTCTCATTCCTTATAGAATGGCCATTATTTTTAAAAAATCAGAAAACAATATGTGCTGGAGAGGATGTGGATAAATAGGAACATCCATCCCTGTTGATGGGATTATAAAATGGTGCAGCCTTTGTGGAAGACAGTTTAGCAGTTCCTCAGGAAGCTATATGATCCAGCCATTCCTCTTGTAGGAATATATCCAGAACTGAAACTGTGATGTGAACAGACCCCTACACACCAATGTTCACAGTGGCATTATTCACAATTTCCAAAAGATGGAAACAACCTAAGTGTCCATCAACCAATGGATGGATAAACAAAATATGATATATACATACAATGGAATATTATGCTGCAGCAAGAAAAAATGAAATTGGGACACATATGAAAACATGGATGAATCTTGAAAACATTATGCTAAGTGAAGTAGCCAGATACCAAAGGGCAAATATTGCATGGTCTCATTAATATGAACTAAATACAAAGAATAAACACATGGATTTAAAGCCTAAAGTATAGGTTATTAGGAGATAAGAGAAGGGCTGAGAAGGAATATTCATGATTAATGTATGTAGAAGTTTTAATTAACTTGACTGTAAAAGTGTAGAAATGGATAGAGTTGATGGTAACATATTATACTGAGTAGGAGTTGGTTTATAAATGGGACTGTGGCTGAAAAGGGCAGTCTAGGGACTTAAATGTCAATTGAAAGAAAGATAGGCAATCATCTAGGGACTGAATAACAAGGAACCCAGAGGTGGAAGAGAATTGTGATTGATGATATGGATGCAAGAGTGTCCTTCTGTGAGCTAGAGCAGATGTGTGTAACTATTTCAGGGTGTTGTGAATGTGGAGAGGCATGGGAAAAACACAATTGGTGTGACCTATGGACTGTGGTAAACAGCAATACCGTAAAATTCTTGCATCAATGCCAAAGATATACTGTGTTGATAATGTCATGGGGGTTATAGAAAAAGTGTGCCAAATGTAGGCTATGGGCCATGGTTGGTGGTAATGGTCTGATGATATTATCTCATGATCTCTAACAAATGTTCCACAACAGTGTGGTGTGTGGGTGAAATGGTGTTATTTGGGAATTCTACACCTGTGCATGATTCTTTGTAACTTCACAAATGGTGTAATAAAAATATATTTTAAAAATAATAATAGGGTGGGTTGGGGGAAATGCATGAAATTTAAGATATGGACTATAGTAAGTAGCAATATTTTGATGATATCCTTTCATAATTTTAAGAAACATTTCACAACACTGCAAGGTGTTGGTGGTAAGGTGACGTATGTGACACCTGTATGAAGTTATGCATGTTTGTTTTATATGTTCACAACTTTTACTATACATCAGTTTATGTATGTTCATGGGTGAATAATAAACTTCAATAAAAATTTAAAAAATACTAAGAAATGAGAATGAACAAGAAAAAATTAGGCAGTTCAAATAATGGGAGAAAATATTTTTGCAAATCTCATATCTGACAAGGATCCAGCATCTGTAACATATAAATAACTCGTAAAACTCAACAGCAGAGAGTAATTTGAGCTGAGGGGCTTTACCTCCAATGCTTGTTGACCTTTCATTAAAGCCCTTTCTCTCTCTTAATCACAGTGTCACTACATTGAGTTCAGTGTGCATGGGGCAGTGAACCTGTGGCTTTCAGCAGGAAATTCTGACAATTCTGGTGGGACCAAGGTGCCTATAAGAAACCAGTGCCCAAGAATACTGGGATGCCAATGGGTGTTGAGTACTGAACTGAGTCTGGAGACTTGACAAATGGATTGTCATCACCCTCCCAGTGCCCCAGAGCCATTGGCACATAGAAAGACTTCAGGGGGAGAAATAGTATCTGACCTGACTCCTGGACTCGGTGAGCTGGTCATCAAGACAGAAGTTAACCAGGGAGAGAAAGAGATGGGATCCAAGTCCCCTGCACTGAGGACATGGCCTGAGATCTCATTCCCAGAATAATTACCCTTATTCTTACCACTCCATTTAAGATTTATTTCTGGTTTCCTGAATTCATAATTTAATTAAGACCTTGTCTTCTTTGTAAATAGCTTGTGTGTAACAGATAATTGTAACCGATAATTGCTTGTTCTTACACCTCTTGTATTTATTTAATCTTGGTTTTGATAATTGGTCTACGTTTAATTCAATGAAAAGGAAAAGACAATACTCTATAAATTAGAATCTGAGGTAACTGGCCTGAAAATGAATTTTAAAGTATAATACTAACCTATTATAGTATTTATATTGCAAAAGGGAAGAGAAATGAGACAAAATCCTATGTATATTTCATGTTCTTGTATCAGAATAAAAATTTGCAGTAAAGGTGGGAGATTATAGTTAAAACTAATGAGTTTTGTACTTTGTTTCAGATTTTCTACTTGTGTCTGTCTGTTTACGGATATTTTCCAATCTCCAGATGGTAGCGCCAAATGAACAAATAAAAATTCTTAGGGAAGTTCTATTCAAATTGCTTAAAAATAAATAAACATATATTTGTGTGTCTGTGTTTTATTACAGGAATTCATCCTGCAAAGTCTTGGGGGGGGGGGTCTGTCCAACAGAGCCCTTGATAGCACAAGGAAATTACTCTTAAGATGGAGGTTGAGAGAGGTCAGGGGGAGAGCAGCTGAAGAAGCTCTTCTCTGGAGTTGATCCCCAGCATGATTTTTATGCAGGATATTTTTTACAGTAAATGTCAGGGTACAGGTGCAGAGGAGCTGGCAGGTATGGGGGTTGTAAATCCCATCATAAGAATTCCAGGCTGATAATGGGGAAGCAAGATTACAGAAACATTTACTGATATACTTAGGAGATAAGATGGGAGATAAAGGAGATAGGATAAGCAGGAGTGGTGATTTCTCTGTGTGGGCAGAAAAAACAGGCCTCCAAACTATTTCTTAGATGTAAAGATTAGAGGGTTCCCACATCTCCCCATTTCTGTTTAAATAAGAAGAAAAAAAAGAGGGAAAAATTATCCTGACACAGGCCTTTATAAAAACTGCCCCCTTCCCTATAGTTCAAGGTAATAAAATGGGAAACAAATTGATAATAATAGTAAGGCCAGGTCGCTCTCTGCTTTATGGGTTCCAAACTGAGCCGTGCATGGGAAACAAAATAGCCATGGTGGCAGGAGACCTCCCTTGGGAGGGGTGAGGGTCAGTGTCCTACCTCTGTAGGCCCTCAAATTATCTCCTGAGGGCCCCTCTGTGGGCCTATCTTCGGTTGTTCCTTCTCTGAGGAATCTTACTCATCCCTGGCTACCAGCCATCCTCCGGGGCCAAGCAGGGTGAAGTGTTCTTTGTCAGTTTATGCCTCCATGGCCTCCATGCCCAGCAGCAGCCTTGGGACTTCCTCACCCATAGGTAGGGACCCAGCTCTGGTCACTGGTTTCAGGGAACCCAGGTTTCTAATGCAGAGAAGGCCCAGCATTGGGCAGGAGACAGACAGTTCAACACCAGCTCTTGGAAGGCCTACTCAACCGAGCGATGCCAGGCTTGTGACACAAGGAAACTCTTTGAGTGGGACATATAGGACACCTCCAGGTTACAATAGGAACAACAGAAATGGCAGGAACTAGAAAAAACTGTGTGCAGGAAGAAAAAGGGGTCACAGAATCAGGCAAATAGGCAGATAGGTGAGAAGGAGGGAAAGGAGACCTTGGGGTGAAAAATTAATTCAAAGGTGTTTTAACCAAAGGGCCCCCAAGTCTCCCCCCTTTTGTTTCTTTGTTCTTGATTTCCAGATGTGGGAGGCAAGAGAGATAAAGCAGTGGCCAGGGTGATGATTTTCTGTTCAGCATGATGAGCTTGAGAAAGGGCCTGGCAGATTAACCTAAGAATTGGTAATAAAAAAAGAACCATGATTATTCCAATGAGAGATATTATCTGGATTCAAAGGTTTAGGCCATGAAACCAATTTGAGGGATTTAACCACTGTAAATTATCATTAAGTGTTTGAAACACCTTTTGCTGAGCAAGAGGTTGTATATGAGATAGTTGATATTCCAGGCGTGGCTGGAGATCCAGTACTTCCCCCAGTAAATGGGAGGAGAAGGATCCTTGAAGGTGAGTTTTAAATTGTTCCCAAGAAATTTGGGAGCTATTCCAAGGCAAAGTGGTGACACAGATTTTAACATGTTCCAGTCACACTGCAAATCCTTAGTAAGCAGAGCTTGTTGTTTTTTGCCTATCCAAAGAATAGATGCTTCTAAAGCATCAAGTTCAGTAAGAATATTATTATTGATATGAGTTCATGTTAAAAAGTTTGTCAGTAACATTGATCATAATTTGATTAACAGCATAAGCAGTTTGAACAGATTCTGTTAAGGCAACTGCTGCAGTGATGGCAGTGGCAGCTATGATAATGGCTGAAATAATGAAAGTAATAAGCATATGCTACTACAGCCAAATATGCAAGAAACATATGTAGGGGAGAGTGACACCCCAGTCTGAGAGAGCACCTCGGTAGCTTTTTGGTATAATTATTTAAGATTGTCCCAAGTTACTCCCTGAGTTTGGATAATGTTCCGGCATGTTTGTTTCCAGGAGTTCCTTTGTTCCTCCATCGTCATGTCTCCATCTGTGGTATTAGGTTGAATGGGTGATCTTTCCAGCTGATGGTACAGCTTCATGTTCTTTGCTGGCAGCCACTGGGGTCCTATTGGAGTAAGCACACAAGCTTGCCCCCTCCCCCATGTTATGATGTTACAGGGTCCTTTTTAAGATCCATCTCTTAACATTTCTTTGTACAGAAATTTAGCTTGTATTTGATGACTCTCTTGATTAGGGGAGAAATGTTTTTCAGCTGTTAAGAGTCTGTTTTTACTACAACATTAAAAATTTTAAGTATATGGTATTATGTCTAATGAGCATTTTTTTGTGGCAGAAACTTTTATTGATATCTAGTTAGTGAACTTTTGTTAATAATTGAAAGAATATAAAAATAAGTAAAAGATTGTATATAAACAGGGGTTTAACTGTTATATTTCAATCTTTTGTGATATGTATACATACATTCACACGCTTACCAAGCTGGGGGACACGTTGACATACCTGGCTCATTTTTGGCTAGAGTCCTGGATAGATACAAGATAAATGCTAATATGTATATTTAGTTTAATAAGTTTATACTGATAATTACAGTGAGAAACAAGAATAATATAATCAATTAAAAGATTAAATTAATATTGAACAGAGTTATAGAATGATATATAAATTGAACAGTTTTACATATAAACTTACTAACATTAAGTTTTTGGCTGGGAAAGTTTGAATAATAGCTGATACTAGAGTTTTGATTGAAAACACTTGTGTAGAGCACTTCTACTTAGGGCAGGACTTTAATTGGTCTGACTAGAGATTATCTTTTTTACTGTGTTCAGGATTAATGAACTTGATATTCTAGATACCAATTTGTGAGCACTATATTAATTCCCAAAGAAATGGCCAGCCTCTAAAGGAAGGAACAAAACACTGTTTAGGCTGTACATTCCAAGGTTTATGCATCAGTCCCCAACAAAGTGGCCAGCCTTTTCAGAAACACAACACTCCTTAGAATGCACTTCATTTGTTTTTATTTGTTACAAAATATCCCTGATGTGCTTACTGTTTTAGTTCTCATTATTTCTCCTAAAATATGAAAAGTGTTGACTATCAAGGCATTGGTTTACTGATTAACAAATTTTTTTTACATGATGTTTCACTTTTAGGCTTGAATAAAAACCACTAAATTTTTTTAAATACATTCAGTTTTAAGATTGTTTAAACTCAAAAAATAGATTTACATTTAATAATATAAATTCATGTGTAACTTACAAGTTATAAATTACTTAAGTACATAATATATTATATTATTAAAGTTTTGAACTAGTATTTAAGCATATTTCATAATTATAGTAACAAATAATAAAGAGACTTTTAACTAGTAGACATCCAATGAATAAACCTTTATTTCTTATAGGTTAAGATTCCTAACAAGTGAGGTTATATAGGCTAGTAGCATGATTAAAATGACTTTATTTTCTCTATTTTGTATAGCTTGAGGCATAGGTAACAACAAATTTTTATTTTTTTATTTGGCCTGTAAGGCAGCACATTAACTTGTAATCTTAATACCTGCTTTTGTCCTGTTGTTAACATTTTAATTGTAACTGGGGCTGTGACTCACAGTGAACAATTTAAAATTGGTTTATAGTTGGCTTTTTTTTTCACCAGAAGGGAAATGTGGACTGGCTTGTCTTACCTAAGGAGATACTAAAGAAAGCCTTAGCAAGCTACAAAATAAAGTGATAGTGACATAACTGGATATTAATTTTTGCAACAAACTAGCAATATTTGGGATGGCTTCATACTGCAGTGGTGTTATTTTAATTTACCATAATTTACTGTTATGTACTACCCCTTGCAGTCCCTAAAGGCTGCTCTCTTTTTGCAGCTATAGAGCTGCTTCTTTAGCAGAGGTGGGGCAAATTATAGATGACCATGAGTTAAAGCATCTGCCTTTTGATTTTTAGGCAGAGAGGTAATTTCTTTGACACATAAACACTATTGAATTTTTAGGAATTTTATACATTTTTTAAGTATTGATATGAAGCTTTTATTTGTATAACTTTAATTAACATAGAGTTAAAGAATTTGCTTTTAATTTTATAAAAATTTTAAACACTTTCCATTTAAACTATTACATATTAAATAAACTTAACTATTTTATTGCTTTACTTTTTTTAAGGTGAGAGAAAAAGTCTTTTGCAGTAGTTTGAAATAAAAGGCTACTTATCAGTATTTGACTTTGAGAAAGGAGGTTTGAACATTAGGTTCTTTTAAAAGTGATAAGACTTGTTTTTCTAGGGAAATGATAAGGTAATGAATAAGAAGCTATCTTGATAAAACAGAGCTTTTTTTTGTATACTGATTATTCGGGAAAAATTTTCTTTATAAACCTTTACTAAAACAGACCAATGATTTAAGAAACTTTGAGAAAGGACAAAATTTTAACTTTGTATCAGTATACTACTTGATACTAAAGCCTTTAAATCTTTATAGACAAACCTATCAAGTCTTACTTAACTCTGCCCACAAAATTTCCTCTTCCATGCACTTTGTGCACTTTCTATATTTGTTCAGGTTTTGTCCCACATTTTGCTCTTTCTTAATAACCAGTCATTTTATCTCAGGACAAAATTACTTTCCTTTTCATTAATAATAAAAACACATTCTATGTACTTTCTATACTTAAGTTACCAAAATGATTTTGGAAACTGTTTCCAAGCAAACCTTTTACAAAATGCAATTACCATCAACACTAAACAAATTTGTCAAAATAATGATTCAATTTGTTTATGACTATTTTTATTATTTTAAATTATTGTCCATATTCATTAATTCATATAAGAACTTATTTAATTTTTGGCCATTCAAATAGAGCTCTTTTAATAATTTTCAGTTATTCAATTTAATATTACCATCTGGATGTATCAAAATATATACTGACACTGAACAAATAGACAAACATAAAACAAGTTACAATACATCAGTAGAAACATACATGTTTGATTTTACTCCTTTTGAGAATTTTTTTAAAACTGTGCAGCCAAGTTTTCCTACTCTTCCAGCAGATGAATTTTATTAGGCCCCACCAGCCCACAGCCACATTATCATATAGTCAGTAGGGGTTTTACAGAGTGGCGGCTTTCCTTATCTTAGTTAATCTTTCAGCAGAATGTTTTCTTACAAGCATGATCTCATTGAAAAAAAGATGTTATTCAGCATATCTGCTTGTTGAGAGCAGCCTTTTTGATATTCTAGTTGCCAGATGCTAAAGTGTGCTAAATTGCACTGTGGCAACAATAGTTTTTACAAGGATTTTCCAATCCCAGGGACACATTTGATAGCCATTTACAATGGAGTCGAAAATCCCCTTAGTAAAAGAACTGTGAAGTTCATTTTCATTACTACTTCTCCTCAGCTCTTTAAGGACTGTATAGGGAAGTGATTCATGCTGAGGCTGCCCATTTTGGGCAGCCACTAGGAAAGTGTGGCATTCTCCAGCCTCTATGGCTTCTTTTAAGCATTCTTTCATGCAGGGCAAGGTGTCTGAGTTTCAAAGAAGACTGAGGGTGGAGGAGAAGGAAGCTGGAGTAAAGTTTCTTCTTCCTTATGAATTGTGGATTTTTTAAGAGGAACTGGGGAAGGAGGCCAGAGGGAGGAGGAAGTGGAGCTTCCTCTTTGTTTAAGCCATAGGACTTTTGGGTTGGGAGTCCTCTGGAGGAGTAGTAGGCTGGGAAGGGGTGTAAAGCAGGCATAAAACTCTTTTTTACTTGGCTCCAGGTTAAAGAGCAGAGGCGGAAATTGTCTCTCCTTGTTTATATTTTCTTTTTAGATTTTTTTCCTACTTGCTCACATAATTCTAAGTCTAACATTCCTCTATTGGGAAACCATGAGCAGAAATTTCGCACTAACTTTAATAAAGCAAATAGTTGAGTTTCTTTTACCATACAGTTAGCTGTCTTTAGTAATTTCTGAATGATTTTAACAAAAATCTTTTGCTCTTTTGAGAGTCCTGAACCCATTATGAACTAGATAATACCCCTGACTGAATTCTTTACATGTAGGCAAATATCCTGAGTGGGCTTTGCTGTTCCCTTATCCTTGGGATGATGAATTATCCAGATAAATTTCATCCTTTTGAAATGTCGATTGCACCACTGGTCCATATCACATGGGGGTCACCACTTGCAGGAATCCATCCTGCAAACTCTTGTGGGGGTCTGTCCAGCAGAACCTACAATGGTGCAATGAAGTTACTCTTAAGATGGAGGTTGAGAGAGGTCAAGGGGAGAGCAGCTGAAGAAGCCCTTCTCTCAAGCTGATTCCCAGCATGCTTTTTATGCAGGATTTTTTTTTTTTTTACAGTCAATGTCAGGGTGCAGGTGCAGGGGAGATGGCAGGTATGGGGTTTGTAAATCCCATCATAGGAGTTCCAAGCTGATAATGGGGAAGCAAGATTACAGAAACATTTAGTGATATACTTAGAGAGATGAGGTGGGAGATAAGGGAGATAGGATAAGCAGGAGGGGGGATTTCCCTGTGTGGGCAAAGAAAACAGGCCTCCAAGCTATTTCTTAGATGTAAAGATTAGAGGGTCCCCACATTTTATTAGTATTCCTGGAGTATCAGAATTTATGGAAGCTGAGCTTCTAGTGCTCTTTGAACTCTTTCTGCCTTTCCCTCTGAGTGGTAGCTTATTTTAGCTCTTCTTTTTAATGATAAGATTTCCCAAATTCTTACCAAAAAGTTTTGAAAAAACTCATTCTTATAATTTTAGACTTATGAGCTTAGATACTCAGACCTCTACCAATTAATTTACAGGAAAGCAGGTGAAGGTCATGCAGAAATTTGGATAGACAAAGCTATTTGGAAAGAAAGAAAAACTGAGAGTAAGAAATCTCTGGACTTAAATGGCAGCCATATGGGCCCCAATAAACCCTCTAGGCACCAAGGTTCAGGGCCTTAGTACTTGTAATTACTATAAACTACCTGGACTTTAGAAAGAAAAAGCCTGGAACTTCCCAAAGGCAGCAGCACTACCCCCTAATGCTCTATCCTTGCCCCCAGGGCATTCTCCTGGACCTTAACGGAATCCAAGGCATTATAACTCTTCCTCTTCCCAAGACCAAAACCATCAATTAAAAGTTTTTTTTTTTTTTTTTTAACATTGCAGAATATTATAAAACTTAAATTCCTAGTTTTTCTTTGGCTCAAACTTTATATGCCTTGTGTAAAGCTGGGTATTATCTAGGATGAACAAATCAGTTTGGGAAGCTATAGGGGAAGAGTTGGGTACAGAAAGATGGGAGGGGTGTAGGCTAAATTTAGACTTCTTTCTACTGGACTTGAGATTTGGATGTGATAGGCATGAGGGAAATGTTGTGGAATAAACCATGTTTTGCTTAGATTATCCTGTGGAATGGATTCCTTAGTTGCTGTAGAGTTCTTAGGGAATTCACAAATTTGGAATTATTTTTGTTACTTATAATACCTTTGCAATGGTATTATTGCAATAATAATGGTGTTATTAGCTGCAAAATATAAATCATTATTTAAACATTTATAGCCTTGGGTTGGGAATAATTGAATAAAACCTAATTGCCAATTTCAGTAAGTAA
>JAKSZT010050748.1:2459931-2598800 GCA_026826555.1 Tolypeutes matacus | reverse complement strand
ACTCTCCAAGAGTGGTGGGGAAACTGATTTGAGCTTAGGGCCTCTGTGTCCAATGTCAAGAAACTTGAAGTAAAGTCCTTTCTCTCTCTGGGAAGAAAAAACTCAACAGCAAAACACAAACAATGCAATTTAAAAATGGGCAAAAGATTTTTAAAAATGGGCAAAAGATTTGTATTAGTTTTCTGCCATAACAATGACCACAAACTTAGTGTTTTAAAAGAAGAGAAATTTATTCTCTCAAAATTAGGGAAACCAGAAGCCTGAAATTAAGGTGTCAGCAGAAATTGTTAAGGTTTTAGAAAATATTTCCTTGGTTCTTATAGCTTCTGGTGGCTCCATAGGAAAAACTGTCTGTGTGTGAGGGGAATATATAGGAACTCAGTATTTCTACTTGGCTTTTCTGTAAACCTACAATTTCTCCAATAAAAACGTGTGAATATCAAAAATATAGAATGGATAAATTTGTATAGATAGAAAGCAGATTAGAGGTTACCTGAGCTGGAGGAAAGGGGAAGGGAAAGTGACTGCTTAATGGATATTGTCTTTCCATTTGTTGTGATGAAAATGTTTTGGAAATTGGTAGGAGTGGTGTTTACACAACATAATATATACTAAATGCCACAAAATTGTACACTTTAGGATGTTTAATTTTATGTTATATTGATTTTTCCTTGAAAATAACTTTCATGAAAGCAACTGAATTATAAACAAAAATACTAGGAATAAATCTAGAAAAAGATGTGTACAACCTTTATAGAGAAAATTATAAAACATAATTGAAGTAAGTAAAGAAGACTGAAAAATAAGAGAAAGATGCTGGGTCTGCCTCATGGACATCATATCCCCCCAAATTTATTATAAATTTTATGTAATTCCAATGAAAATCTCAACAAGGTTTTCATGAAAGGAAGATTTTTTAATGGGAAGAAGAGTAACAGTATAAATTTTTTGGCAGTGTAACAGGGTTATTCCCCATAAGGACCCAGCCTTCTCCTCAGTCAAGAGGCTCAGGGTCTGTATACCCAGTCTCAAGTCTGGGAATTAAGGGGCCTTGACTCTTTGTTTCTGTAATCCAAGTTAGAATTTTTTTATACTTGACCTAGAACTCTTCTGCTTATCCAGATCAAGTAGGAATTTAATAGACTGCCCATCTGTTTTACTTCTAGGTACCCCATCATCTATTAGCCAATGCCATAGGTCTATGTGACTCAGACTATTTTGATTGCTGCTTTGAGTCTGCTCTTCATTGTGGTAGCCATGCCCACCTTATCTTTGGCAATTGAGTGCTGCCACTTGGCTTCTGCAACTTGGGATCTGATCATCCCCATAGTGTTTAAGGACAGAAGTTCAGTAACAGTGGTTCCCAAGGAACTCTGACCAGCAGAGAAGGGCAACCACAGAGATATTTAGGTTAAGAGGGAGTTAGTCTCACAAATTTTTTCCACACAGTCCTGGTGTTCTCTTGTGGGTGCTGAGCAGATCTTATATGTTAAATTGAACCAAACATTGTAAAATCTCTAAGCCTTTGGATCCCCTCATCTACAGTATACCAGGACAATTCTGGCATTTGACATCAGGTTATATCAGCCATCCTTTGATCCATGTTTCACCCCTCCACCCAAACAAACTGATGTAAAGATAGTGATTGCTAAGGGTTCCGGGGGCAGATGGAGGGATGAATAGGTAGAATACAGGGCATTTTTAAGGCTGTAAAATTTTTCTCTATGATACTGTAACGATGATACTTGACATTATACATTTGTCAAATCCTATAAAACTGTGCAGCACAAAGTGTAAACCATAATGTAAACTATAGACTTTGGTTAGTAGTACTGCTTCAATATTGGTTCATCAATTATAACAAATGTACCACACTAATGTAAGATGTTGATAATAATGTGTGTTGTGTGTGTAGGTTTATATAGGAATTCTTTATACTTTTGGGGTAATTTTTCTGTAAATATTAAACTTCTCTAAAAATAAAGTTCATTATTCCTAAAAAAAAAAAAAAAGCCCATGACACTGCACTACACAAACAGTGAACTTAAGTTAAACCATGGAGTATAGCTAATAGTACAATTATAAAAATGTTCTTTCATAAATTGTAGAAAATATACCACATCAATGCAAGGTGTTAATAAAAGGGGGGTTATACAGGAATCCTGTATTTTATGCATGATTGTTCTGTTACACCAAAACTTCTTTAATAATAAAAAAGAACAAGGAATCACTTTAGGGCCAAAACTTAATTATCACCAGGATATAGTCATATTACACAAGTAAAATCAGGGTGATATTTAATTTATTCATACATAAAATACTTCTAGAAATCTGAGAAGAGGGAAAATGGATACCTGGTAGAAAGATGAGGGAGGTGTTCCACTGTAAACCTCTTTATATCTTTCGATTTGAATCATGTGATTATATTTCCTGATTGAAAATGTAACAATTTTCTTTTTCTTTTTAAAATTTTAAAGTAGAGAGGAACAACAAAATCAAAATTTCACTCTTAGAAAAGATTGATAAAATCAAGAAACCTTTAGCTAGACTGTCAAAGAAAAAGAGAAGATGCAAATAACTAAAATCAGAAATAAAAGGGGGGTCATTAGTAGTGACCCCACAAAGTACAATGTACTATGAAAGGAAAATATGAACAATTGTATGCCAATAAATTTGATACATTAGGTGAAATGGACAAATTTACAGAAACACACAAAGTATTGACTCAAGAAGAAATAGAAGATCTCAAAAGAACAATAAAAGTAAAGACATTGAATCAGTAATCAAAAAATTCCCAACAAACAAAAATTTAGGAACAGATAGCTTCACTGGTGAATTTCACAAGACATTTCAAGAAGAGTTAATACCAATATTATCAATCTTTTCTAAAATATTGAAGAGAAGGGTATACATCCTAACTCATTCTCTAAGGCCGGCATTACCCTAATACCAAAGTGAGATAAAGATAATTACAAGAAATTGTGCATCAATATCCGTCATGAATATAGATGCAAATATACTAAAAAAAATACTGGCAAACTAAATCCAACAGCACATTAAAAGAATTCTACTCCACGATCAAGTAGGATTTATTATTGTATATAAGTTGGTTTGACATAAGACAATCAATCAATATAAAATACTGCATTAACAAAACAAATGACAAAAACCATATTGTCATTTAAATTGACACTGAAAAGGCATTTGACACAATTCTCCACCTCTTCTTGATAAATTGCTTAGAAAACTAGAAATAGAAGGAAACTTCCTCAACATAATAAAAGGCACATATGAAAAATCAAACACCAACATCAAAGTCAGTGGTGAAAGACTGAATGCTTTCACAATGTGGGGGTTCCTCAGAAAATTAAGTTTAGAATTATCTATGACTGGCAAGACCACTTCTAGCTATATACTCAAAATAATTGCAAGCAGGGACTCAAGCAGTTATTTGCACACCAATGTTCATAGCAGATTTATTCACAATTGCCAAAGCATGGACACAAACCAGGTGCCCATCACCCAATGTATGTGCAAATAAAATACATTATATACATACAATAGAATGTTATTTAACCATAAAAAGGAATGAAGTTCTAATACATGTGATAACATAGATGAACCTTGAAGACATTATGTTGAGTGAAAGTTGCTAGACAAAAAAGGGCAAATATTGTATGATCTCACTAATATGAAATAATAAGATTAAGAAAACTCATAATGTAGGAAACTTGAATACAGATTACCAGGGGCTAGGGTGTAATTAGGGAATGGAGAGTTAATGCTGAACTTGCAAAAATCCTGTTTGGTTGATGGAATGGTTTTGGTAATAGATGTGGTTGATGGTAACACAACATTGTGAAAGTAATTAAGAACACTGGATTATATATTTGAATGTGGTAAAAAGCAGAAATTCTAGAATATATATGTATATATCACAAGAATAAAAGTAAAATAAAACAACTTAGGACTGTCACACACAAACATTGCACACTTATGTAAACTGTGGATTATAGTTAATAGTAAAACTATATTATGTCATCAATTGTATGAAAAGTACACTAATATAAAGACTTAATAATAGAAGGGTAAATGGAAACTCTGCATTTCTTGCATGATTTTTCTGTAAACCTACAGCTTGTTTAAAGAAAAATGTTATATTTTAAAAAAGAAATAGAAAATATCTGCAGATTTATACCAAATAAAGAAATTGAATCTGTTATCATAAATTTTCTAATAAAGAAAAATGCAAATATTTTAAGAAGCATTAACATCATATCTTCTCAAAATCTTACAAATTATTTAAGAGAAGGAAAAATTTCCTAATTTATTCTCTATGACCAATATTTTCCTGATAACAAAGACAGGAAAAAATGCTAAAAACCACATTATAGACTAATGTCCCTTATGATTGCAGATTCAAAAATATTTAATAAAATACTGAAAAACCAAATCTAGGAGCCTATTGAAAGGATTATACAGCACGCCTAAGTAGGATTTATCCCATGAAGGCAAATGTGGTTCAACAAAAGAAAATCAAACAGTATAATACACAATATTAATAGATGAAAGGAAAAAAGATGATCATCTCTGTTGACACAGAGAAAGCATCTGACAAATTATTATCCACTTAATGATAATAATCACTTTGAACACTAGGCAAGAAGAAAATTTCCTTAACCTAATAAAGGCATTAATGAAAACAACATAGCTAGTAATATACTGAATAGTAAAATGCTGAAAGATTTTCCCCATAAGATCAGGGTAAAAAGAAAGATGGCCATTTTCATCATTACTATTCAATATTGTGCTTGAGTGTTAGCCATAGTAATGAGGCAAGTAAAAGAAATAAAAGGCATGAAATAGGAATGGAAGAAGTAAAATGCTCTCTATTCCCTGATAACATGCCCATGTATAAAAAATATCAAACAATTCACAGGAAAATAATTAGACCTATTATGGGAATCATCAAAGTTTTGGGACACCAGGTCAGCATACAAAAATCACATTTCTCTTTATGCAGGAACAAGGAATAATCCAAAAATGAAATTAAGAAAACAATTCCATGTGGAGATATATATATCTCCATCTAAAGGTGTAAAATACTTAAGACTAAATTTAACCAAAGAGCTGAAGACTTGTACACTGATAACTGCAAACATTGCGGAGAGAAAATTTAAAAGACTTCAATAAGTGGCAAGACATTCTATATTCATGGATTAGAAGATATAATATTGCTAAGATCTACAAATTCACCATAATCTTTATCAAAATTTTAACAGCTTTCTTTTCAAATATGGGAAGGCTGATCATCAAATTCATCAGAAGTAGCAAGGGTCTCCCAATAGCCAAAAGAAATTTGATTAAGAAAAGCACATTTGGAGTTCTAAACCTTTCAAATTTCCAAAATTTCTACAAAGCTACTGAAATCAAAACAGTGTGGTAGTGGCATAGGATAAACATATGGATCAATGTAACAGAATTGAGAGTCCAGAAATAATCCATATATCTAGATTCTGTTCATTTTTGACTGAGGTAGTCAAGATCACCCAATGGGGAAAGAAGAGGCTATTCAAGAAATGGTGCCAGGAGAATTGTATATATGCATTCAAAAGAGTGAAGTTGAACTCATATTTTACATACTACACAAAACTTAACTCAAAATGAATTAATGACCTAAATATAGAAACTAAATCCATATCCATTGAAATCTTTGAAGAACAACACATAATAGAGAATCTTCATGACAATTGATTTGGCAATGAATCATTAGATATGACACTGAAAACACAAGCAACAACAACAAAAAATTAGATAAAATGAACATGACACTTAAAACCTTTGCACATCAAAAGACATTATCAAGTAAGTGAAAAACAATCTGTAGAATGGGAAAGTATACTTACAAATCATGTATCTGGTAAGTCTTTACTGTCCAGAATGTATAAAGAAATCCTCAATTCAACACAAAAAGAAAAATGAGCCAATTATAAAATCAGCATTGGACTTCAATAGACATTCACCAAAGAAATACAAATGGCCAATAAACACATGGAAAAGATACTCAATGTCATTGGCCATTAGGGAAATGCAAATCAAATCATAAAGAGATACTTCCATCACATCCATTATGATGGCTACCATATTTATTTAAAAACATCAGAAAATTATAAATATTTCTGAAGAGGTGGAGAAACTGGAACCATTCTGCACCTCTGATGGTAATGTAAAATGGTGAATCTTCCATGGAAGACAGTATTCTTGGGTCTGAAAAAAAATTAAGCCTAGAATTTCCACAACCTAGCAACAAACCCACACCTAACCAAAAGCATTGAAAGCAGGAACTCAAACAGGTACTTTTATGTTAACATTCATAGCTTCATTTTACACAATTGCCAAAAGATAGAAATAACCCAAGTATATATCAACAGTTAATGGATAAACAAAATGTGGTGTGAGCATACAAAGGAATAATATATATTTTTAAAGATTTTATTTATTTATTCATCTATCCCCCCCTTGCTGCTTGTGCTCTCCTGGTCAGCTAACCACGCCGTGCGGGCGGGCCCGCCCCCACCAGGAGGCCCCGGGAACCGAACCCGGGGCCTCCCATATGGTAAACGGGAGCCCTACTGATTGAGCCACAGCCGCTTCCCCAAAGGAATAATATTGAGCCATAGGAAGTTGAAAACATAATGCTAGACATAAAATAAAAATAATGCAGGATTCCACTTAAAGGATATATTTAAAATAATCAATTCAGATTAGAGATTGTAAGGGACTGTGGGGAAAAGAAGGCTTGGAGTTATTACTTATTGGGTACAGAGTTTGTATGTGGAGTGCTGGAAAAGTTTTTCTAATGGATGGTGGTAATGGCAACACAACATTGTAAATGTAATTAATGACACTGAATTTTACACATATAAATTGTTAAATGGTAGAAAATTTTAAAAGTACGGTGAGGGTAGATATTCTAGGCATACAAGGTATTAAAAAATTTACTTCCAAATATTCTTTCCTAGGTGCTACAAGAGACAGGTTACCAAAACAAAGAAAGGAATTAAGAAAAAAGCAAAGATTTTGGGATTAGAGCTGTAAACTTGACAAAAAGTGCAGTTAAAATAAACTGGAGCACTCTTAAAAAGAAGATACTGTACTATATCCAAGATGAATAACAAACTTCTGAGGAAATTCAGACATTTAACACAGACTTGGAGGATGATTTATTGGTAACTTCTGTATTTAGAAACTAGCCAAATTTTAAAAAAATATGAAACTGCCAGAAAAACAATCATTTTTACAGAAATGGTGGAATAATTGTAATTTAGCAAATAGCTAAACTTTAAAGAGTATTGAGAGTCATAAAAATTTAACAATGAACATTTATCAAATCCAGTTCAGACTGTAATTCTGATGGGATGATGGAGAGTGTGCACATATACAGGAGGGTATGAAAGGGAAGAACTAAATTTATATGGATAATTAGGGAAGATATTTACTGTAACTGAAAAATCAAGAGTAAGGTAGCAAGAGTTCTGGAAGATGGCATTAGAGTAGGCAGGCAGGGCTCAACTATCTCAGAAAAACTACAGAGAAAGGGCAAAAGCTCTCTGAGGGACCTGCTTTATGGGTCAGCAGACCAAGACAGTGCTGTGTAACTCCCAAGAGGTTGAGGGACAGAGAGACAAAAAACTCAAAACAACAAATGTGGATTATTAAATCCCCACAGCAGGTGGAAAGGGATGCCATCCCCCACTCTGAAGACATTAAGCCTGGATAAAATCCATGGGCTCACGGGCAGCGACTGAGAGGGGGCAGATTTCTTTCCCCTTGTAAACTATTACAAAGGAAGAGGGAGGGTGAGTCAGAGGGATTCTGTTCAGTGAATTTGGGTAGCAGAGACCATTTTGAAACTGAGCTCTGGTCAGACCAGAAACATGGAAAAATGTGGGTTTAAAGAACCTCTGCTGAAAGGTTTGTGACAAGCACCATATGTTAGCCAGCCAGGAAATTGAAATGAGAAAAATTGCTTTTATGTATATTTTTAACCCACCCCTGGGAGAGAATCTGTGCCTTATTAGTGAGTCTCTTACACAATTTTGATGTCTTAGGTTGGGAAATTTTAAACACTTAGAATAAGTTGAACCAAAAATCAAAAAAGAACTGTTTAAAAAAACCAAAAACAAAAAGGAAAAAAATAAAAACCACTAGGCAAGAGAGAGAAATTGTCTAACAGAATAAATTCTCCATCATATTCAGATGCCTACACATCAGCAAAAAATTACAAGCTATATTAGAAACTGGAAGAGATGGTCTTGTCATAGGAAAAGAAGAAATATCTTGATGAGACACAGGATTTAAGACAACTAATCAAAGATAATAATACAAATCTCCTAAATCAATTCAAAGAGTCGAAAAACATATGACTAAGGAGATAAAGGATATTAAGAAGACATGGGATGAGCAGAAAGAACAATTTGAAAGCCTGCAAAGAAAAGTAACAGGCCTTATGGGAAAGAAAGTCATACATTAGAGGCACATAACAGCAAATTTGAATTGCTTGAAGACAGAATTAGTGATTTAAAGGACAGAACAACTGAAAAGGAAAAGACAGGAGAACAGAAAGAGAAATGAATGGAAAAAATGGAAAAGGGTCTCAGGGAATTGAATGATAAAATCTAATGCACGAACATATGTGTTATTGGTGTCCCAAAAGGAATAGAGAATGGAAAAGTGGCAGAAAGACTATTTGATGAAATATTGACTGAAAACTTCCCAACCCTGATGGAAGACATAAATATCAATACCCAAAGACAATGTACCCCAAGCAAAATAAATAAAAATAGACCTTCTCTAAGACATCTACTATTCAGAATGAAAAATATCAGAGATTAAGTGGATTCTGAAGCAGAAAGAGAAAAGCAAAGCATCACATACAAGAGAACCTTAATAAGATTAGTACCAAACTCTCATCAGAAACCATGGAGGCAAGAAAAAAGTGTTATGATGTATATGATGTATTGAGGTACTGAAAGAGAAAAACTGCCAGCCAACAACTATGTCTGTGACAAAACTGCCCTTGAAAATTGAGGGTAAGCTTAAAATATTCACAAACAAACAAAAGCTGAGAGGACATGTTACCAAAAGACCAGTATTAGAAGAGCTCCTAAGGAGATTGTTGCAGCCTAAAAGGAAAAATAAAAAATGAGAGACATGGAGAAGAGTGTAGAAATGAAGATTACTAGGAAGGCTAATATAAAGGTTAAAAAGACATACAATAGTAAGATATGACAATGGAAAGTCAAACGATAAGTTGGACGAAGTAAATAATGCTTTTACAGTAATAACATTGACTGTTTAGGGCTTGAACTCCCCAATCAAAAGATATAGACTGATAGAATGGCTAAAATCTATGCTGTCTATAAGAGACTCACCTCAGATATAAAGACACAATCAGATTGAAAGTGCAAGATTGGAAAAGATAGTCCACTCAAGTAGTAACCAAAAAAGAGTAGAACAGTGGCACTAATTTCAGACAAAAAAGAATTTAAATTCAAAACTGTTATAAGGGATAAAGAAGGTCATTATATATTAATAAAAGGGACAATTTATCAAGAAGAAATAACTCGAGTAAATATTTACCTAACACGGGAGCCACAAGATACATGAGGCACACACTGAAGGGAAAAATAGATGCCTCTACAATAATAGTTGGAGACTTCAATATGCCACTCTCAGTATTGGATAGAACACATGGACAGATGATAATTAAGGAAACAGAGAGCTTGAATAACATGATAAATGAACTAGATGTAACAGTCATATATAGAGCATTACACCCCAACAAGAGCAGGAGATACATCCTTTTTAAGTGCTCAGGGATCCTTCTCTAAGATAGACCATATGTTGGGTCACAGACAGGTCTCAATAATTTTAAAAAGATAGAAATTTTGCGATTATTTTTGCTGGCCTGATTTTGTGATAATCAGGGTAGGTTAAACATTCACTATATTAGAAACCATGCATATGCCCCCAGACCTAGTTTTTCTCCCTAGGTCTGGTTTGTAGAATGCTGGTGATAAACTAAGTCTGATTTATTATATGACCATCCTGTATGTGAAAAGACTCTAACTTTGGGTATCTTTGGTCAACCTTAAGCGATAGAGCAGGGGGAGAGATGTGGCTTGGGTGGTTGGGCATACATCTCCCATATGGAGGACCTGGGTTCGATCCCTGGGACCTCCTGCTAAAAACAAAAAACAGAAAAATACAGAAGGCATGTGGGCCACCAGGCCCCATGCACGGGTGTGCCACCAGGCCCCGCTAATGGGTGAGCCACCAGGCCCTGTGTGGGTGCACCACCAAGCCAAGCAAACTGGTGAGCCATCAGGCCCCATCCACAGGTGCACTGTCAGGGCCCATGTACGGGTGCACCGCCAGGCCCCGTGAGTGCGTGAGCTGCCAGGCCCCGTGAGTGTGTGTGCCGTCAGGCCACACGAGCCATGCAGCAAGATCATGACATAACAGGAGAGTGACACAAGGGAGAGCCAAGACAAGATGCACTGAAAAACCAGGAACTAGGGTGGCACAGGCAGTAGTACACCTCTCTCCCACATCGGAGATTCCAAGGACGGAATCCCAGTGAAGTCAGGAGGAGAAGGATGAGAAGGGAGGGAAGGAAACAGACACGGAGAGTTGCCCAGTGAATGGACAAAGAAGCAGCAAAAATGGGGGTGGTAAAAATGGATAAAAGTAAATAAACAAATAAATAAATAAATAAATCCTTTAAAAAGTGTATGAGTGAGGAAGATATGGACTATAGTTAGTGGTGGTAACTTGATGATGTTCATTCATGATTTGTTAATAAATGTTTCACAATGCTGGGTGTTTGAGGGCAGGTGATGTGTGGGAGCATTGTATGATGTTAGGTATGTTTGTTTTGTAACATCATGATGTTAAATGAATACTTATAGTTTATGTATGCTCATATATGAATGATATACTTCAATAAATTGTTTAAAAAAGAAATTATACAAAACACTTTGTCTGATTATAAAAGATTAAATCTGGAAATCAATAATTAACGGAAAAAGGGAAAATTCATAAATATATGGAGATTAACAACACAATCTTTTTTTTTTATTATGGGTAAAAAATAAAAATTCTCACAATACATACAAACATTTGCAAAATGATATATAAATATATATGCTTATATGTGTATTTGCTTACAAAAATGTTATTTATATATATATATATATATATACATATATTTTAAGAGGTGCTTAAATAACCCAAAATATTACACGGAACCCACTGGGATTCCCATGTTGCCCACCTCCCACACCTCCCACCACATCCCACACAAACATCTCCCACAGTGTGGCCCACCACCCTCAATGAACTTACACATCCTGGAGCCTTGCGACCAACCATAGACCACAGTTCACACTGTAGACCACACTCTCTCCCACTCAGTTCTTAGTGGTGTGTGTTGATTTAAAATGGCCTACATCAATTGCCACAACAGTACTCAGGACAACCTCCAACTCCCAAAGAAGCCCCTGTATTTCAACTGCTCATCCCCTCCCTACCCCAAAAGTGTCAAGTGGCCACTGGCTCCACCTCATTGTTATAATTTCTTGCATTGCTAGAATCCCCATATGTGAACAAGAGAATACCATCAAGTCCACTCTAGTCCATAGTTCTTCCCCCAATCCAGAGGCGACAGGGATGGTGATGCCCACTCCAATTCCAAGTGAGAGAGGGCTTATATCCCATGGATATGGTGGGTGGGATGATCCTGCCTGCAGATGCATGCCCTCTCCATTCCCTGGGATGGCTATTGCCCATTGTTGTCTCCTCACCAGGTGACTTGGATGAGTCCGTTGAGCTGTAGGGTAGGAGTTGCAGCTCCACCTAGATTTCATGCACACCTGGCACATAGGTAGGCGGGAGGCTCCAGTCTCTGGAAGTATACCTAAAAAACTCCAGCATCACATGTAGGTTTGAATAGAAGGGACTGGTGAACCATGTGCAGGGAGGACTTATTTGAGTCTAATTCTGTCACTCTCAGGAGCACAGATTCCAAAATAGAACCCACTGATAAGGCATCAGTCTCTGGGGCTATCCCCCCTTATATAGGACCAGGGTGTCTCCGGAGCTCTCAGGAACCCCACTGAGTGGGGTGATAGGCACTTAGATGTTCTATGAGCTCCTACTGAGGTGTGCGTAAGAGTTACCTCTGGGATGACCTCCCGACTCTCTTTGAAGTCTCTTAGCCACTTGAACTCATTTGTCTTTACCATTTCCCCCTTTTATTCAAGGTCTTTTTCCAGTTGTGTTGCCAGTTGGCACTTGGGAAAAGTCTTCAATTAGCAATAATCGTGCCTTGGATAAACCTCATTGGCTACGATACTGCCACTGTGTGAAGCTGCCAGTTGGCACTTGGTATTAATCCCTTGTTGCCAGGGAGGCTCATCCCCAGGAGTCATGTCCCACGTTGGGGGGAAGGTAATGCAGTCATATGCTGAGTTTGGCTTAGACAGAGGCCACATTTGAGCAACAAGGAGGCTCTCAAGTGGCAACCTTTAGGCACCCCACAACTGCAGGCTAAGTCTCATTTACAAGAGCAAAGACTCACAAGGGTAGTCATCAATAAAAAAAAAAAAAAAAAAAAATCAGTGGGTCACCCTATTTTGACAGGCACTGTCCCTACACTCAGAGGACTATTGCTGCTCCCTTGGAGATTGTGGCAGAGTTCTCCAGGCTAGGAATTCAGATTCCCTCATTTATTGTGTGATTATCCACCCATTGTGACCATGCCCCATCCCCCGATCCTTTGAATGATTTTGTATATCTTTCATGTATATTCGGATGAACCAATCCCCACAAACCACCCCCAGACACCCCCCCCCCAATAATCCCCCGCAGTACCCATTGTAACCCTTCTGTGATCCAAATCCTCCATGAACATTTAGTTCATAAAATAATCAAATACACTTACTAGGAAAAAGAAACAAGTGTGATAAGCTTACATGCAAGAGACAAACATAAGGAAACTCAGGGGAAAAAAAAAAGAGAGAAGGAAAAAAAAACAAATAATCAAACAAAGAACAAAACAAAATAAAATGTAATTAGTGGAGTGGGACATTCAAAAAATGGCCAAAAAAGCAAAGGAAATGCCTTATATATATATATATATATATATATATATATATATATTAATTTTTATTTGCTTTCTCTTTTCTTTTTTCCCTTTTTTCCTTCCCTTTATCACTGTGTTATCGGATGTCTGGTGTGCCATGACACCTTCCTCCTCTCAATCCCCATTGTCTCCCAATTTTTCATTTAATTTTCAAAGAAGTTTTAGGTCACAGCAAAGTCACACATGGAGTGTCGGAGACTCCCAGATACCAAACCACACCCCTTCCCCACCCCATATTAACTCTCCCCCCCTTTTTTTTGGTTGTTAGCATTTTTATAACTGTTATGCAGATAGCAAAATATAGCAACTAAACATTGTCAGTGATTTACAGTAAAGTTTACAATTTAGATGATACAGTTTAGTAATTTTGATGATATTTACCATGTCCTGTGTCCATTACTGTAAGTTAATGAAAAACCTTCCCCATGACCACCAAACAACCCATTAGATCATGACTGTTCCCTTCTCCCCAGTCCCCCAGGGACCGTGATACCACCCTCTCCCAACCCATGGAATGACAAGATTCACCGTTACATGCCCTGGGGATTTGAACCAGCACTTCCTAATCCACCCACCCCAGTGCTGTACCACCAAACCCAGGAACACCACCACTCATCTGCCCCATCCCCCAACATGCAACCACACTCTATCCCTTTACCATAGATTATGTCCATATGGGAGATGGCTCAAAGCCTGCTATTCTCTTACTCTCCTTTGTTAACCTATCTTTCAGACAATGGTTCTCAGAGACTGCTCACTTTCCTCAGTTCAGATCAGTGAGGTCATATTCTGTTCATCCTTCAGTGCCTGGCTTGCTTCACTCAACATAAGGTCTTCAAGATTCATCCACATTATTCCATGACAACACAATCTTAAATAATCAGTGGGTCATAGAAGAAATTGCAAGAGATTTCAGAAAATAAGTTGAGATGAATGAAATTGAGAACACAAAATATAAAAATTTAGGGACACTAAAAAGGCAGTGTTAAGAGGGAAATTTATAGTCCTCATTGCTTACATTAAAAAAGAAGAAAGACTTATAATGGAAGATCTAACTGCACACCTAGAGGAACTAGAAAAGAAGCAGTAAACTAATCCCAAACCAAGCTGAAGGAGAGAAATAGTAAAGATCAGAGAGAAATAAATGAAATCAAGAACAACAACAACAGAAAATAACCATAGGGAGAATACAAAAAAAAAAAAAAATTGGTTCTTTGAGAAGATTGATAAAATGACAAACCCTTAGCTAGACTGACAAAGAAAAAAAAAAGAAGGAAAATGCAAATAAATAAAATCAGAAATGAGAGGAGTACATTACTACTCACCCCAAGAAATAAGACAGATCATAAAAGGATAACATGAACAATTAATTGTACACCAGAAAACTAGACAATGTAGATGAGAAAGACAAATTCCTAGAAACACACAAACAAGCTACATTGAACCTAGAAGAAATAGAAGACCCCAACAAATCAAACACAAATAAAGAGACTGAAACAGTCATCAAATGCCTCCCAAAGAGGGTAGAAAATGGAATGCTGAGTGTTATTCTGTGCAGAATTGGCAAAAAGATTGTTTGTAAATCTATGAAAATGAATAGAAATGGTAAATCTATGAAAATGAATAGAAATGGTATTTGTAACTAGCAGAGCTATGATATGTGTATGACAGTGGTTGAAACTCTAAGGTCATGTATATGACTAGAAGGAAAGTAAAAACTGTAATATGGCACTGTATAAGATAGTAAAACCTCATGTAAAACATGAATATAGGTGATATTGCATAAATAAGACTATTTTTCAAAATATAAATACAAATATACTAGAGAGAAGGAAAAAATAATAGTAGCTATGTATGGAAGGGGAGGCATAGAGAGTTTGGTAGGTGATGAGTTTTATTTATTTTCTGTCTATTATTATTATTGGAATAATGAAAATGCTCTAAGAATGACTGAAGTGATGAATACACAAATAAGTGATTACAATGAATACCATTGATTTTAAACTTTGGATGGATTCATGCTTTAATAATATGTGTCAATAAAATTGATTTTTTTTAATACATCCTCCCAAAGATGAAAAGCTCAGGACAAGATGGCTTCAAATATGAATTCTACCAATCATTCAAAGACATTATGTGTTAATGAATTGGATGACTGAAAATTGCTAAGATGTCTATCTTACTCAAACTGATTTATAGATTCAACATAATCCAAATAAATATCCCAACAGCCTTTCTTTCAGAAATGCAAAAGCCAATTATCAAAGTTATTTGGAAGGTGGTTAAGGGGCCCTGAATAGCCAAAAATGTCTTTAAAAAGAAGAATGAAGTTTGAGGACTCTACCTTCTAACTTTAAAGCATATTACTTCTCTACAGTGGTAAAAAAAACAGCATGGTACTGGCATAAAGACAGACAAATTGATCAATGAAACTGAATCAAGAACTCAGAAATAGACCCTCACATCTACAGTCAAGTGATTTTGGACAAAGGTGTCAAGCAGACCCCACATTTGCCAGAACAGTCTATTCAAGAAACGGTGCTGGGAGAACTGGATTTCCATATCCAAAAGAAAGAAAGACAACCCCTATCTCATACCTTATACAAAAATTAACTACAAATTGATCAAGGACCTAAATAAAAAATGATAACCATTAAACTCCTGGAAGAAAATTAGGAAGGTAGATGGTAGTATCTTAAACCTTACACCCAAAGCATGAACAACAAAAGAACAAATAGATAAATGGGGCACTTTTGCAGCTAAAAGACTTTGTCAAAAAGATGAAAAAGCAGCTGACTCAACGGGAGAAAATATTTATCAATCACATATCCAATAAGGGTTTAATAGCCATACTATATAAAGATATCCTACAACTCAACAATAGAAAGACAAACTACCCAATTAAAAAAATGGGCAAAGGACTTGAAAAGACAATTGTCCAAAGAAGAAATACAAATTGTGGGAAAACACATTAAAAAAAATATTCGACATCACTAGCAATTAGGGAAATGCAAATCAAAACTACAATGAGATATCATTTCACACCTATTAGGCTGGCCACTATTAAAAAGCTGGGAAACTGTAAGTGTTGGAGGGGATGTGGAAAGATAGGAATACTTATTAGCTGTTGGTGAATGTAGAATGGTTCAGTCACTGTGGAGGACTGTTTGGCAGGTCCTGAAAAAGTTGAATATAGACTTGCCATGTGACCTGGCAATACCATTACTACATATATACCCAGAAGAACTGAGAGCAGTGACACAAACAGACATCTGCACACAGATGTTCTTAGCAGTGTTATTCATGATTGCAAAAATTTGGAAACAACCCGAGTGTCCATCAACTGAAAAATGGATAAACAAATTGTGGTGTATACACATGATGGAATATTATGTAGCGGTGAGGAGAAATGAAGTTGTGAAGTGTGTGATAACATGGATGAACCTGGGCAACATTATGTTGAGTGAAGGAAGCCAGACACAAAAGGACAAATACTGTATGACTGCACTATTATGAACTAAATATATTGTGTAATTTCATGAAGTTAATAATTAGAATATAGGTCACCAGAAAATAGAATGAGAGTGGAGAATGGAAAGCTGAGGCTTATTTTATGCAGAATTGATTAAAAAGGTTATTTGTAAATTTTTTGGAAGTGAATAGAAATTGTAAAAGCTTTTCATAGTGTTTGTTACTAGCAGAACTATTATATGGGTATGACAATGATTGAAAGGGTAAGTTTATGTATTTTACTAGAAGGAAAGCTAAAAAATGCAACATGGTACTGTACAACACAGTGAAACCCCATGTAAAATATGAATATGTGTGATATTGTATGTATAAGACTGTTTTTCCAAAATATACAAATAAACTAGAGTGAAGGAAACAGAATAGCAGTTACATATGACAGGTGAGGCATAGAGAGATTGGGTGATGAGTTGTTATTTTTTTCCTTGTTTATTATTATTATTGGAATAATGAAAATGTTCTAAAAATGATTAAAGTGATGAATGCACAGCCATGTGATTATACTGAATACCATTAATTGCACATATTGGATGGAGTTATGCTTTATTAATATGTGTCAATAAAATTAATTTGTTTAAAAAAAGAATAAAGTACATGTAATTATTGAGATTCTCAGGTAAAATAACAAAGAGTTCAAAATTTTAAAAGTTGCAGGTCATTGCTTTTGAAGTAAAGGAAAACGGGACAGATAAGTTAATATGCTTTATAAGATTAGTTTGCTTTTTAAATCCAAGCATGTATAACTTTCATAAAAAATAAAATATTTTAATAAATCAATTCTCATAAAATGTGACAAAAGACCACACAAACGGTATATAGATAGAATGAAATGGGATGTAGGAAGAGATGATACTGAAAAAGAAAAAAATGGAAACCAGCAAATAATGAACACAACCTCAAGGAATTTTTAGGATGCTCGTCTTGTTTAGATTTTTTTTTTTTAACACTAAGCATATTCTACACAAATGTATTGCTTCCTCCCCCAACCATGAATATCCATGAAAGTCACAATTATTTGCTAGACAGTAAATCATAAGGAAGATGTACTAATTTTAAAAGATTACATAGCAAGTCATTTCCTAACACAATACTCAACCTGAAATCTACAGCTTCTCAGGAAAGCTTCCTTTGGAAAATTCCTCCAATTCTCCAACAGAGTGTAATCTAGGAAAAGCCTATGTCTCTTTTTTTTTTTTTGTTTCCTCATCACCAGCTTCCTTATTACTTCCTTGACATCTCTGTGTCACAAAGTGTAGATTATGGGGTTGATCAAAGTTTGAATCAAATTATATAGCAGTGCCACAAACTTGGTCACATCATGCAAGAGCTTTGGCTTGGGAGTCATGTACACATAGATGATAGTACTGTAGAAAATGGACACCACCATGAGATGGGAGCCACAGGTCCCAAAGGCCTTCTGTCTCCCCCCAGGGATCTTTATCCTCAAAACACTGTGGGCAATATGCCCATAAGAGACCAAGATCAGTGAGAGAGGAAAGACAAGGAAGATGCTGCTTAGCATCATAATCTCCTTCTAGTAGTTTGTGGTGGCCACACAGGCCAGCTGTATCATCACGGGTTTCTCACAATAGAAATGGTTTATCTGGTTATGGCCACATCAGGGAAGGGTCATTGTGATAAGAATGTCAACCAATTAGTTGCTGAAACCAGTTAAACAAGATATGCTGGCCAGTGTCCAGCATAGCTGTGGTGGCATGAGAGTGAGACAATGCAAGGGCTGACAGATATCAACTTAGCAATCATATGCCATCATGGCCAGAACGACACACTCAGTGCCCACCAGACCCAGGGTGCTGAGAAGCTGGATCACACATCCAACAAAACTTACGGATTTGTCTGGACTCCTGAAATTGACCAACATCTGAGGGATGATGCAGGTCACATTAATGAGGTCAACAGAAGAGAGATGAGTGAGGAAGAAATACATGGGTGAGTGGAGATGAGGGTCTAGGTTGGAGACCAGGATAATGGTCCCATTGCTCATGAGGGTTAGAATGTAGAATATCAAGAGGAACACAAATAAAATCCTCTCTACCCATGGCTGCTCTGTGACGCCACCAAAATGAAGCCTCATCCAGCTGTGGAATTATCTCTTCCCATCATGTTATGAGTGACCTGTGAGAAAAAAAAATCATTTTTCCATTCTGCTCTATCTGTGGTGTATGAGAAATCAGCTTCTGACTCAATTTAGTAGAAAATAACTGTTCATTAGATTTTCCTTCCCTTTACCCAACAAGAGACAGCTGGCCAATATAGGAATTTCTTGATTAGAGAAAACAACATGGGTAGAAGAGAATGCTAACAAACTCCTCCAGGAATTGTCTCATAGCACAATTCTCCCTCCCACCTTTTCTCTTGCAAAACTCATTCCTCATTTAGGCTCCACTCCCTATGTGCCTAGAGCTCCACATTGATTTGTCCTTCATAATATCATCCTGTATACATCCTAAATGACATGTTCTGTGTCCCAAACTCATTTACCTAATTGTTAATTAAACATCAATCAAATCATCAAATGCCCCAATGCTTACATTAAATGTAGAAATTAACCTAAGATAGAGTGAATAGGTAGAATTTCTCCAGGGCCAAAGTTTGGAGAAATCTGTGTTGCTGGTAAATGTATATGACTCAAAGAGGCAGCCAGATAGGGAGAAGGTCATGACTCAGTCTGGTGCTGAATATCTCATCCTGTTGATACCAATAATCTGGTGCACAAAGAGGAGGACCAGGCTTTTCCTTTCCTATCCCCATCTTGCCATCTTATGGTGACTTCTTGTCTTCCTCACAGCTTCATTGATATTTATTCTTATTATATCTGGATAAAAATATGTAGATAGAAGACTGAGCAGTGTATGTCTTCAGAATCCCTAAACAGAAAGGAAAACCCTGCTCCAAAGTTATAATATTAATTTCCATGACTGACAAACTTTAGTAGGAATGTTGGTTTTGATATTAAAGGTTAATTCATGATACCCTACTCAAACTATATAAAAGATAATGATAAACTCTCAGCTATTCTCATTTCAATTCACCCACATTTTATGGTAGACAAAATGACTTAATATGTATAGCACTTTGTATATTAAAATCTTCACATAGTGTGCTCATTAAACCCCCACAATAGCCCAGATTTTATACCAAAAAAAAAAAATACTGGGGAAGAAACATGTATTACATTAGCGCAGCAGTGGTTCTATCACGTGTGTGTGAGAATCACCATGAGGGCTTCTTGAAACATAGATCTCTGGGCCTCAACCCCGAGTCTCTGATTCAGTAACTGTGAATTGGGGTTCAAGGAGCCTCATTTCTAACAAGTGCCCACGAGATGTTGTTGCTGCTGATTGAAGAGCACACTCGGAGTACCACTCTCTTACCTTTTTCATTTTTCCAGAGTAATCTTCATATTATATTCCATTGACTGGACACTCAATAGCTGGTTCCTTAGTGAAATAATTAGTTATCAGATTAATAAAACAATGAATCTCAAAACCATATAATATTGAGTAGAATTTCATGAAGAACTTGGTAACAGCATCTCAGGTATCAGGACCTGAACAATGCCTGGTTTGTGCACATTATCACCCTCACACTCTCAAACTTCCTCTTCCTTCCCCTGTTCGGAGCTCTGAGTGCTAATTGGCATCAATTCAAATAATCTAAACATTTAATAGAAATATGTAAGTATGTACATTTCTGCAAATATTGTATAAATGTGAATATTTGCATAGGATACATACATCACAGAAAATCAGAGAACATTGTATTTGTGCATGACTTTTTAAATAATCCTACAACTTCTCTAATATTTACAAATAAGTTTTTCTTATCTACTATCTCCTTTCCCAGATGTTTATAGGCAGTACCAATGAAGACAAAGTTGAATATTTGAATAACATCTTAATCCATTTAAGTACCATTGGGCAAAGAATACTTCCTACAAAATCTTCCTGGCCACAATATATTCCCACAGTTGTGACCTACCATCTCACAAGAGTAGACAGGTATTCAAAAAGGGAATTTAAAAATAAATGTAAATAACCACAGGATATACAACTCAAACATAAAGAGGAGATTTCCTATCATAACATAAAATCAGCATTTGTTCCCTCTTATTAATGTAAATCAGAAAAAGCAGCACAGAGATTTAGAAAAGGAAAGTTAATGTCAATTTTCAGCAAATCTTGGAATTAACTAAAACTCTAGACCCTAAATTTTGAGATGGACTGGCAAACATAGTGGGATTGAATATTGTAGGCAGGAAGGAGTGAAGAGAGGTGCTTGGAAATATTATTTGGCAGCTGTAGTTCTCAGAAAAAGGTAACAAAAGACACTTCTCATAGTTGAGTGGTACATCCTAGGGTCTAAAACCTAAATGTCTTGTCTGCAGTGGAATGGCTGGTGGCAAAGTATGGATTTAGATTGCTGAGGAGTTAGCCAAACTTGAAATCACAAAGGCAAGCCATATTTTTTAAAGAGAGCCCATCACAGTATCAGAGGGGGGGAAGAGAATGTAACTTTGATGATCCCCATAATTTATGTCCTCTTTGGTTGAGGAGAAGTAAATGCAACAAACATAAAATAACTCAGATCATAAGAAATATTTGGTGATTCTACAATGAGGCTCTACCTGTCCCTAACAAAACTTTCCTGTAAATAGTTGGTGAAAAACACTTATCATCCAATGATGAGCAATGCAAAAGAAAGAGCCTGTACAAAGATACCATAAGACAAACATGATCAAAGGAAAAAGAAATATAAGTAACAGATAAAGGATACAAACTATATATATATATGGCCAAAGAACAGAGGAAAATTGGAACAAATTGTCACCATGAAAAATAATTTTAAAACATACAACAAAGGGCAATCACCAATCATAGTGAAGACATTCAAAACTTCAGGGAACATAAGATAAGAAAAATGGGTAAGACTGTGAACCAGCAAAGATCAGGAAATTCAGGGAAAGGGACAATATTAAGCTCTTACAGAAATGAAGATAAAATGGAATAGATGCACACAATGAGGTACGTAGAAGAGGAAATAGAAGTGAGCAAACTGAAACAGAAATAAAGGAAGAGTTTAAAGGAATTAGAAAAAAACATTAGCTGTGAAAGGAAGGCAGTGAAAAATTGGAGTATTCAAGGAAGAAAATTAAAATAATGGAACATTATTAGAAATAGTTGCTGAAATTAAAGATTTGTATGTATAGATTTGAAGAACATATTATATCCTCAGAAAACTGATTCAGAGCAATCAGCACTGGTAATTTTAGTGAATGCCAAATATACAGAAGATTTGGGCAGCTAGACAAAGGGATTAAGTCTCTTGTAGAGCAAACAAATCATCTGGCTTCAGACATTGAGACCATATAAAACATTGGAAAACCCTAAAGCAGAACCCATGTAATCCTCAACAGGGCTTCATCTGAGGTGTCCTGGGCCTGACAAATATTTTGGCAAGGACTCGTGTCTTAATGAAAAAGCTTTTTCCCATGAAAAAAGTACCACATTGATCAGTAGGAATAAGGAGTCGTAGAGCTCATCAAGTCATCTGGTAGACCCCACAAACAGGGTAAAGGGCCAAATAGCCTGTCTCTGTCTCCATCTCTGCCAAATGGAGAGCTTTGATGGGGATCCACACATCCTGATCCTGGACTAGGCTGGGTGCCTACATTGACTGTAATGGGGTAAAAAATTGTGGAAGGCATTACAATATATTGGGTACCCTGAGGTGTAAGAACAGGACAGAGGTCCAGCTTTTGCCCAGGTCCAAGGACAGTACTGACTGTTAAGATAAAGAGTATGGCCCAAGGTTTTATACTCACAAAGTTTTAGACTATGAGAATGCTGCTCCCATTAGCCCAGAAATGATATGAAAATCCACATCGAAAGGTTTAGAAGGGTACACTGAAATGTGCTATGAACCCAAATAAAATCAGTGCAAGAAGGAGTGAGACAGAAATGAATGTAAATGTTGAATGCCTTGAAAGTGTTGAAATAACATTACAACACACTTTGGGATGGATAAACGGAAAGAAAAAACTCTGCAATATAGAGAAAATACAATGATTTTCCAATTATTAAAAGCTAGGGTTCAAAAAGCATCATTAAATCTGACAAAACAAACAGAGTCATAAATATATTTGAGAATACAAAGAGTAGCGTTAATAAAATTGGCATCATCTAAAGAAATAATTGGTGAATGAATGTGAAGGTAGAAGAAAAATACATAAATCATTGCTCATGATAGGAAATATATAAACACTTTCTAAAGAAATAAAATATTATAAAGTATTGTTTCTTAATATTAATATAAATTTTTATCAATATTTAATATTATTCAGTAAGTGTATTGTTAGACAGCTAAGCACTGGAATATTTATTTCTTCTAGCAGGAGATATATATACACAAAAAGAGTAAAGACAGTAGTCAACATAGTGAAAGATTTTCTAAAATCCACAAAAACAAAACATAGCATAAAATCATATAATTAGGACTAAACATAACTGTCATAATAATAAATGTTAATAAATTAAACTTCCAAATTAAAATAAAAATCTATAGATTGGATCACAAAGTAAGGAATACCCTGATCAATTTGATTCAAAAAAGGTTTAAAAATGGAAGATGGTCAATAATATGCCAGGGAAACACAATAAAAAAAGAATTAATGCTCATTATATTAATATAATACAAGTTGAATTCAACACAAAACCTATTAAGCAAGAGAAAGAAAGACAATTCATAATACAAGAATATGCTGTGATCTCAATAAATTTCGTTAAGATTATATTTTGGAGTGGAATAAGCTCATTTAAAAGTTTAATTGCAAACTAAAGAAGCACAAAAAGTCAAGAAAAACTTTAAAAAAATAATGAGACTGCATTACTCCTTCTAGATATTATAACATACCCTAAAATTCAATAATGTAAACTATGTGCTATGGATGCTTTAACAGATAGCTTTATGGAACAGTAAAGGAAGATCATAAATAGACACAAAGTTTAGTACATGTGGAAATTTAGTATTTGAAAATGTTACAATATAAATCAGTGAGTAAAAGACAGATATTCAATAGATGTTGAATCACCTAGTTAGTAATCTGGAAAAAAGATAAAGTTGGACACATACCTCAACCTTTACACCAGAATAAATTCAAAAGGGATCAAGTATTTAAATACATAAAAATGAAACTACAATACAACTAGAAGATATCATGATAAAATTGATTTTTAACCTTGCAGGGAAGAAGGCTTTTCTAACATTAACACAAAAATCCATAAATAATATTCATAAATGAGCTTCAATATTTTATAAGCCTTCAAAACAAATAAAAAAATAAAAAAATAGAACAACTATTTGCAATTCAGTGCAAAAGGAGGTAAATTTCCAAATATATAAAACAAATCTACAAATGAGTAGGACAACAGACTAATAAATAATGAGGGGTATGAAGAGAGATTTCCCTGAAAAAAGGAAATAAATAATTATGAAATTAAGAAAATCTCCCAATTATACTCATGGTAAGAGAAATGCAAATTTAATCTACTCTTCAGCACCATTCTCACTTTCGATTTTGCAGAGATGAAAAGTTCAAATTAGAACAAACTTTACTGAAAGCAGTTTGTGATATCTACCAAATTAGGAATGACAAACCATGTGAATCAGCTTCTAAAAATTTAGCCTACAGATTCTCTCACAGATGTACAAAATGGTGTGTATAAAAGGCCTGTTCATTGAAGAATGTTTGTGATTGTTTTTCTTAGAGAAGGGGTAGGAACATTCCTGGGCAGAGCAAACTGTGGTCAACCTAGAGACTCCACATCTTTTGCCACCAATGGTTTATCTTTATGGTTTGTTTCATGGTCATTTTACTGTAATGGTTAAGAAGTCATTTCCTGTGTCCAGTATACATGACTTCCTTTCGCTTAAGCTTCTCAGTAGACAGATGGTCAAAAAACCCACGGATCGCATACCCACTTAACAATGATATTTGTGTGCTGAGTACAGCCAAACCACTCCTGAATGTTTTCTATTAAGGTGTTTTCCATTGTTTCCATCATTTTCTGGATATTTCTCTTTCCTCACATCCTTATTAAATAGAACTGCCCTTCAAATGGATCCAGTCCTAGAGTAAAAGCACAAAAAAAAATCAAAAGCACTAAGTATCTTTAGGTTGTAATAAAGGTAGGACCATGGTCCAACTCTCACATCAATGCCAGAAAAAAGCTAGAAAGAAACACAAAATACTTCAAAATATCCTGAAGAGTGTGTGACATGGATAAGGACCCAATGCACCCAAAGCCCATTCCTCTCTCCTTAATTGTTTTCTGTCTCATATTGTGGTTAATTATGAGGCAGATCTGGGCATTGAGATGCACAAATAATGCTTTTGGGAGAGAAGTTTAACCAGCTTCCTGCACATACAAAAGGATGGAGACTACAATGAATATGAATGTGGTTAGTGCTGAACATAGGGTCTCTTCCTGCTGCTCAGTCTGCTGGTATCACACTGGGTCTTTTAGAGGTTGCCGCCCCCCACAGTGCATGTGTGCACACATGCATGATCTTCCTTTGTCAACACACCAGACTCACACACACACACTCACCACCACCACAACCTCCTCCATGAGGATAGGAGTCTTCTCTTCTGCTGCTGGTTCTGAGATGACCATTATTTGACTCATCCTTTCTTCAGTTAGAAGAACCCACACATACACACCTAAATGATCTTCTGAGTAAGCATCCAACCTTTTGCAGATTCCTATGGAAATTAATTACAGATGATACCAGGGAAACTGATGACATTTTTAAAATAAAATAAATTATCAATCCAGGAATATTTTAAAGCCTAATGTAACAGATTTTTCAAGTATTCACTGAAATTTTTCTAAGTTCTTGTTATTTCTTCCCAATCATCTCTTAATTGTTCTCTGTAAAGCTAATCCTACACAGCTACTTGTCTCTTCTTACACATCTCTCTTTTCAATAAATAAGCCCCAATTTTAGGTTTTACATGCACCATTAGTTTTAGTCAAAACTCCATTTCAGAGACTTAGCAAGGTAAGGATAGGTGGCAAAGGACTGCAAATGGCATTCAGCTAGTATCCAAAATAAAAAGGGAGATGGGTGCTGTGCTATCAACATATAACTGCTCCCTATAGAGAAAACTTCTCTGATTCCACTCATAGATGAACAAAATAGGGAAAGTGGGAATAACATTTTGGCTCTGGCATAACTACAGGGACCCACAATCTCTGATGGTCAATTACCCTTCCATGGATGAGAAGGTGTAGGAAGACCTGAGGGGTGCTCGTTCCCATGAAGAATGCATTTGCCTCCCACAAAACCTGACATCCAAAAAGCAATGGTTGGGTATGTACAAGTGCACCAGAGACCTTGTAAAATTGTTCATGAATGGAATATGATTGCTTTAATATAGTTTTTCTTTTCTTTTTTTATTTTTAAAGAAGCTTTAGATTACATAAATGTTACATAAAAAATATATGGGATTCCCATATGCCCTACCCTCTCCCCTCCCATATTTTCCCACATTAACAACATCTTTCATTAGTGTGGTAGATTTGTTTCAATTGATGAACACATATTGAAGCATTGCTACTAATCATGGAATGTAGTTTACATTATAGTTTACACTCTGTCTTGCACATTTTTGTAGGTTATGAAAAAATATATAATGGCCTGTATCTATCATTGCAACATCATGCAGGACAATTCCAGTGTCCCAAAAATGTGCCCATATTACACCTATCCTTCCATCTCCTTCCCCCCCACCACCCAGTACCTCTGGTGGCTACTGCCTAATATCAAAGGTAAAAGTTCTATAATTGTTAAATATCTGTCCCAGGGACTTAAATCTTTGGTTGGTTCATTTGCCAGTTTAGCTCTGAAACTCAGCAGAGTTGCAACACCTCCTCTCCAGTTCATTGGACTCACCCAGGACAACTAACAAGTAGATGACGATGGACAGATCTCGTACCAAGGAACGAAGAGTGTCTTCAACTGCAAGCAAGATAGTTCCATCCATCTGCCCCATGGAATCTAAACCCCCTCTCAATTAGAAACAGAGTGGGCATCACTGTCCCCAAATCCTCAAGATTGAGGAATGAGCAATCGACTAAAGTAGACATTACTATTTTATTATAGCCTTATTATTTTTCTAGCAATGGAAGATCTTTTATCATTGATATAAAGGAACTAGCTCATTTCTCTGTTTGGAAGATGAAAAAAATAACACATTATCCACCTAATAATTTTATTAAATTCTATCCTATTTCAGATAATCCTATCTTCTCTATTAGGTTAATCCACATGCTTGAATTGTTTAGACCTTGATTTTCATACTAGGATACAAGAATTTTCATATGCCTAACATTCAAAATAAAAACAACTCTTCCATGAATGTTGTATTACTTTGGTTAGTGCCTTGAGCTATAAACAGAAGAGCATGGATTCTTGCACAGTGGCTAGTTGGGAAGGCTTTAGAAGTTGGCAGGTCAGATTCAAATCCTGGCCCTCCACTTAATGCCTGAGTATCCTGAGTTAGGTTACTTAACCTAATTATTTAACCTGCATTTTCTTGATCAGTAAAACTAAGGTGCAGTGTTGGGAATAATACTTTTCTTTCATGTTGAAAGAATTAAGTGTGACAGTGTAGTACATTGTATATCATGGTTCTTGATATAAATAAAGTTCAGTAAGTGGCATCTATTATTACAGGAAACATAAGCTTTGAATGCAGAAAAAATATTATCTAAGACCAAAAAATGTTGGTATCACCACATACACTAGAATTCTGGACAAGATTGACCAAAGCAAAATTGTGGAATCTGTTAGGTTCACATATGCTTTCCTCTTCAATGACCATTCTTCTTATATTAAAAATTGACTCTCCAAAATAGATTATTGGCACCTTCATTTCTGAGAGGCCCACAGAGGAGATGTTTATGGTTCTGGGACTATAAGTGTCACTTCATGCAGGGAAAGAGGGCTTGAAAATCAAGAAATGATATCCATACAAAATTCTTCAAAAAGGAAACATATTCCATCATGTCAATGGACATGTCTGCAAATCAGATGTATGGTCCCAGTTTGAGCAAGGAGAGGAAATGTGGAGATAAAGAATTGGATTTTTCCAAAACCAAAATTCAGGCAGGGAAAGTGGTCTTAAAAAACAAGAAATGATATCCATGCAACATATCTTCAGGAAAGGCACATGTACGATCATGTTATTGAAGCAGACATCTCATACTCAAAAGAATTGTGGTACATGTAGTGAATTGCCAGAAGATTTTACTCACAGAGTGACTGAACATGTGTTAACTCACAAGGGAAAGAAACTGTGCTTCAGCAATCTATTTGGAAAAGCCTTCTGTAACCAGTTATCATTTAAACAACAAAAGCAAACATGCAATACAAGAAAATGACATGAATGCCATCTAATTGGTAAATAGTTTATTCAAAGTTCTGGTCTTACACATTAAAATGGAACACACATTGGAGAGAAACCCTATGAATTTCATCTATGTGGGAAAGCCTTCACTCAATGTTCTTCCCTGAAAGAACATAAGAGAACACATACTGGAGAGGAAACTTAAGAATGTCACTTGTGTGGGAAAACCTTCACTCCATGTTCTGTCCTAAGATAACATTAGGAAACTCACACTGGAGAGAAACCCTGTGAGTACCATATATGTGAAAGTCTTCAGTGCTGTTCTGACCTTCGATTACATGAGAGAAATCAGACCATAAATGTTTTGAATATGGAGGCTATTTCAGCCCTTGAGTTAACCTTTACACATACTAGAAAACTCACACACTGAAGAAATACTTTATAATAAATCTGGTAGAGCCTTTAGTCATCTTAACTACTTCATCAATTTAAGCCAATTCATATTGGAAAGAATAGATATAAATGTCATCTATGTAGCAAAGCCTTTAGTAGATGGTATGATGATATACAATATGAACAAAATCATAATATAAATGTAATGAAAGTGGGTGTTTCTCCACAGCTACCACAGTGATGCCAGTTGCAACATTATGTATGAGAATTTCTGTCCCATATCAACAGTATGTCTCTGTGATGGTTTTTGCCTATGACAAAACTCATCTCCTTTGAGTTTTGCAGTGTTTCCTCTATGAACCAAGCTGTACCATCTGTAAGAATGACTTGTCATCCACTGTATTGTTTTCTCTGTAGAGGTCTGGGATTTTTGCCACTTGGGCATTTGTATCTAAGAGACACATGAAGATTTGCAGGTCCCCTTTCGTCATCAACCCTAATGGGGACACAGGGCTTCTGATCCCTAGAGGGGACCCAGAGTCTTTGACTCCATCTCTAAGCATTCTTTTTAAGTGGAATAAGATCAGAGTACAGGTGATGGAGAGCATCCTTCCTATCTGACTCTTGCTCACAGTCAGAATTGTCTTTCTCACCATCCTGGTTCATGCACAAGAATAACCTTTGTGTTCCTTTTTCATGGGCTGCACCTGGGGCTCATTGGGTAGCTCTGCAGAACTCTAAAACCTTGCAGTTCTGTGAGTTCACTCCCTCCTGCTCTTTTAAGGCTTATAACAGAGCCTTAATATCTTACCACCTTCTGCCCCATAACATGGCAGTTTTTCTGTATGGATCCCATCTGTTTCTCCCTTGTCTACCCCCTGCTTTAGTAACCAAAGCCACATTTCTCTGTGGGTATGCCAGAGCTGCCCCCTCCTTTTTCTTTCCTTGGTAGTTCTTTCGTCCCCTTTAAGGCCCTTCTGGCATGGCTTCTCATTGCTGGACTTCTATCCTTCTGGCCCCCCTTAGTGAAAATGCCTGATGCTGTGCTACTGATTCTACCCTAAAGCAGTACATTGTGGTGGATGTTTCCTACCACTTCACCCACCACTGCCCCAGAGACAATAGAAAGTATACAGGGGTCTTTTCCTCAGCAGGTCTTTATTTCATTAATGCCTCCAATGCCATCCAAGGCAGTACTGTCTCATCCAGGTCAGGAGTGGAATGATGTATCCAAGCATCTTTCCTTTACCCAAAGGGCAGTTATGGACTTATGAACAGTCTTCAAGGGGATATTACTTTTTGGGAAATCTCCCACAATTGGGAATATTGATCTCATGCTCCCAGGCTCCCAGACTAATAGTGATATAGGATTGCCTCCATCCCTTCCTGTTCATTGTCCTGATCCTCGCAGGCAATAATACGTGGTAGCAGGAAGTCAGTGGTTAACTTCCCCAGTATATATCTAAGTCTGTAATGTGCCCTCATTGAACAGATGCACTAACCAAGCCACATGTAACTTCCTTGTCTTTTGCCCATATCTATCTTTTTAACAAATGTATTTCAGTTTCTGGAAAGTATCTCATTTCGACAGTTCCATTTCAAGCAATGTCAGGCTGTTCTGAGTTGAGTAAGTCTAAATTTGAATCTGAAAACAACCCTGACTTGGTGGAGCTCCGTCTAAGGGGTCTGAAACTTCCCTTGGGAGTCATTTGAAACTCTTGAAACACTGTTGGGATTAGCAAGTGACATCAGAGTGTGTAGGTTGCCAGAAGCCAGGGTATGATTTCCCTACTCTTTCTTGGATCCATCTCCTGCCTTTCTGCCCTCATTTACCACACCATTTCATCACTGTTCTTGTGGAGATTGTTTCCATCTCATTTGTGCTCTTGTGGCTAGAAGGAAGCCAGACTCTAAGTCAACCCATCACCCTCCAGGGAGCTGGCATCACCCTGGGATGACTGAACTAATGAATCATTATGCCTCTAGCATGCCATGGAGTGTTTTGTGGCACACAAACTGTTGGGGCAAAATACTTACTACCACATATAAGGAAGGATTCTCACTGCATTGAGGATAGCAAACAGTCCATGGAGGTGTTGGGGTCACCATGAAAACACACAACATACACAGGTGCTAGATGTAACAACATTTATTCACAAAGAGAAGAGGCATAGCAAAGTCAGCTTCACTAGTGGGATTTGGTCCTCCATGGGCAGTCAAATCCATAACCATGCAGGGGTATGGTCTGCACATACCCTTCTCATGTACTGTAGGTGGGGGACTTGCCTCCCTACCCATCAGGAACAGATGTAACCACAGGGTTGGGCCAGGTGCTCTAAAATAATGCCCATGACTTGGCCAAACAATCTCCAGTAAATGTTTCTGCAATGCTCTTGGCAAAGGGGAAGGAATGTTCTGTCAGGCCACCATCTGCTAGGGAATATCTTTTATCTCCAGGCACTCCTAAGAAAGAAGTGAGCCCACATTTATCATCCCATCCCATGAGCCAGACTAACACATCTGTTCCAAAGCATAGGGTTTATTTGTGGGTCACAGGGAAAAGTGGTAGGCCTTACTTAGACTGTCCTTTTCCATATTATGTTTTACTTTCCATATATTCTGAACCTGTAACAAGTTCATTCTATTTCTGCTGTAGATATTTTTCATTTGAATTAGATATAGAGAATAAGAATTTGTGAGAGGCAAATTCTCTTAAAGAAATATAAATTATAACTATTCCTTCAGGCTGATATTTATTTTTATGACCTCCTTCAACTGAAGTTTAAATGAATTTAGATTATTTAGTCACCGTAAGAAATTTGGTTAAAAATTCAAAACCATGTAATCCAACTGATGTTAATTCTCATTCTGGCAATTGGCAGATATCAGTTCCTTGCTGCACTGAGACACCTGTTTCTTTACTGGATGTCAGCTGAGGGTGATCCCCAACTTCTAAAGATCACCCATATTCTCTAACTCATGGGTACTTTCCTCCATCTTCAAAGCCAGCAACTGTGTGTCAAGCCCATCTCACTCTTCAAATCTCTCCTTCTTCTCTTGTCTAATTTCTCAGCTAGGAAATGTTCTGAGTTTTAAGAACTCATGTGATTTGATTTGACCTACAGAGAAAATTCAGTTTACTTGGGTAAATCTCCCCATCTCATAGTCTGTACCTTTAACCATATCTGCAAGCTTCCTTTTTTGCCAATTAAGGTAATATAGTCACAGGTGCTGGGGATTAGGGTATAGACATATTTGGGCGCTATTATTCTGCCTACTACCCACTAAACTAAAAGCTTCATGCACAGATAGTATTATTTTTAGAACTTAATATTCTTTGAATGCCAATCATATTGAAGTGAAAATATTTAGATTCATCGACCTGGATCATTTTTTTTTTTAAAGATTTTATTATTTATTCATTTATCCCCCCCTTGCTGCCTGTGCTCGCTGGGTCAGCTAACCACACCGCGCGGGCGGGCCTGCCCTCACCAGGAGGCCCCGGGAATCGAACCCGGGGTCTCCCATATGGTAAACGGGAGCCCTACTGATTGAGCCACAGCCGCTTCCCGTCCTGGATCATTTTAAGGAAGATGAACTTAATGACTCATAATGGGCTTAAATTATATATTTACAACTTTTATAATAATTTATGTCTATTTCCTAAGGTTTGAGCTAAAATACTATTTTTTAAACCTCTTAGATCTACTTAACTGCTAAAGTAGGTAATGTATCACTTCATATGCAGTCTTTTTTTTTTAATTAATTTATTTTTTATTGTGGGTAAAAATCAAATTCTTCACAATACATACCAATATTTGTAAAATGATATATAAATATATATGCATTTGCTTACAAAATTATATATGCATTTGCTTAAAAGGTGCTTAGATTACCTAAATATTACATGGAACCTACAGGGATTCCCATGTTCCCCCCACACACTTCCCACCACATCCCACACAAACATCTTCCACAACTGTGGCCCATCACCCTCAATGGACCTACACATTCTGGGGCTTTTCCATCAACCATGGACCACAGTTCACATCGTAGACCACACTATCTTCCACACAGTTCTTAATGGTGTGTGCTGATTTAAAATGGCTTACATCCATTGCTACAACGGCACTCAGGACAACCTCCAAGTCTCGAAAAAGCCCCAGTATTTCAACTGCTCATCCCCTCCCTGCCCTGAAAGTGTCCAGTGGCCACCGGCTCCACCTCACTCTTATAATTTCTTCCATTGCTAGAATCACCATATGTGTACAACAGAATACCATTAAGTCCACTCTAGTCCATAGTTCTTCCCCCAATCCTGAGGGGACTGGGATGGTGATGTCCACTCCACCTCCAAGTGAGAGAGGGCTTATATCCCATGGATATGGTGGGTGGAATGATCCTGCCTGCAAATGCAGGCCCTCTCCATTCCCTGGGATGGCCGTTGCCCATCGTTGTCTCCTCACCAGGTGACTTGGATGAGTCCATTGAGCTGTAGGGTAGGAGTTGCAGGTCCACCGAGATTCCACGCACACCTGGCACATAGGTAGACCAGAGGCTCCATTCTCTGGAAGTATACCTAAAAACTCCAGCATCACATATAGGTTTGAATATAAGGGACTGATGAACCATATGCAGTCTTAATGACAAATAGCTTACTAAATTTTTAGTATATTGTGGTAAGCATAATGTCATTTTACAAATCATACCTTTATGGAAAAATAAGGCTCAGTGATAGTTGTAGCAATACTTTTGTGCAGATTTGCTACAAATTAATATCAACTCTTAGTTAATGGGAAGATTATTATTAAGGAATATTAGTAGAAACATCATTTGGTTATTTATGTTCAATAGCCACAAATATCTCTTCATAAATTCAAAGAGAAATAAACTGTTTTCTATAATTTTGGAGTGTCACAGTTACATTAAGTTGGTTTCTCTTCTCTGGCTTGGACTTGGGCTCAGTTCTCCTGTACTTCTATGACTTCTTCATATCCATGAACTTGGCCTCAGTTCTGGTGCACTGTTTGCCCCTGTCAATCATAGTCTACATGGTCCTCACACTGCTGGCTTTGTCCACTCTCTTCTTGCCCCCTCTACCAACACTAGCCTCAGTTTACCAGGGGCAGCTTGGATGGTCCCCTCACCCACAAATTTCTCTCATTTCCGCCTCCTTCCCAGGCAGGCTTACCTCAGTTTCTCTGCCTTTAGGGAATCCCTCATTCCCATCTCTTGCCATGGATCCATCCCACAAGGTCCCCTTAGCTTGTCATGCATCCCTTAATTACTGCCCTTCACTTTGCATCTCCCCCATCTTTAATCTTGCCTCAAAACTCTACTCTTCACCTGTCTCAGTTCACCTCCGGTGGATTGTTCCCTCCTTTATGGCCTTGACCCCACCTCTAGGGCCCCTATTCACCTCAGACAGCCCCCCATTAATTGCCTTGTCCTTTTGGGCCCTTTCACCTCCCTGCTCCTGCCTCATTCAGCTCATCTGCCCTTCAGCCACTGACTTTTCCCAGCTCCACCCTGGACCCCTGCACCCCTCCCCACCACAAAGATGCAGAGAAGCCCCTATCTTCACTGAGTCTCTCTTCTTCTTCCACCTGTGTTCACTCTTACCCAATTGGCCCCAGATACCTATGCTTCAGGTCACCCAAGTTTTCCCCTCTTACAGACTCTTCTCACTAGGACAATCCTCATGCCTCTCATCTGCCTGGAATTCTGCCACCTGTCTCCCCACTTCATGCCTGAAAGCTCCCTTAACTGCTGCTCACCTCATTGGCCCCTAACTTTTTATTCTTCCACTTGGCTCACATTCACCCCACTCAGGCCTCACCATAGGAACCCTATAAGCCATGTCAGTTTACACCATGGTCCTAATGAGTCTCATCATATTTCCTGATGCCTCATCTCTCAGGAGCTCTCACTGCTTTTTCCCACCCTTCAGTTCTCCATCCTTGCCCTAGTGCTCCGTCCCCTACCTATGTGCCTTCCAGTCACACTAATTTGCTCATAAACTTGTGAATGGGATGTGGGTACTGTAATAAGGAAGGACACTGAGTAGTGGATAAGAAGGGACTCATCATTTTCTGAGTTGGACACATTAGAACCAGTTTTGGAGACATATTTTTGCATGTGTGATTCATACACTTGTATACTTTGACTTCAGAAAGCTTCAAGTTTCATCCAAGTTACAGAGGAAATTTTCAGGATTTTTTTGAGGTCCTCCTTTGTCATTTGGAATGTTTAGTCTGTGTGTAACAGCAGTGGGAAGCATTGAAGCATACCAGGGGTAGAAAAACCTGGGTTCCATCATCATCTGAGGTCACAAGTCTAGGTGAAAGGGATGATTGCAGGTTTACGATGATAAATATACACCCACAAGTATGCAGAGTGTCCTCTCATAATACATGATAGTTATTTAAGTGTTAACACAGGGGATGGGGAGTTGATTAAACAGGTGATTCTTCAGAGTGTCCATGCACATCCCCTCCATTCATCCACAGCCTCTGTTGCAATGCTAAGGGAAGAGGAGATGTGCCCCTCCCAAATGGAGGATCCTAGAATGGCTGGTATTTAGTCAGCTTGAACCCTTTGCTGTTCAATAACCAACATTTTGCAGAGATGATTCAAGTCATGATGATGTTCAGCAACAACACTAAGGGTGATTTCCACTTCCCACATGGAAGACCACAGTCAGAGAGTTCTACAGTAAATGCACTGAAACTTTGGAGGAAAGAACTCATTGTTAAGTTCATAGTGATAGACACTGAGTGTGTGTTTGTTTCATTGCTATTCCATGAGTAAATGCTTTTAAAGTTACTTTGAGATGACATATGACAACATTGAGAAACTGTTTTCCTTTAAACTCCTCAATGTTTCTGTTAATTTGGGCAACAAAAAATACTGAAATTCTGTAACAGAGTTTGACTTAATATTGAAACTGTCATAAGAGTTGGTAGTGTGTGCATTAGAACAATTTCTCTCTCACAGTCCAGGGGCACCTTCCTTCAGGCTTCGCCCCTAAATGATTGCCCGTTCTCCCACGAGCTCCAGCCCTCAGAGCGGGCGCCCGCCCTCCAGTGCCAGCACCTTTCCTCTGTCCTCCCACAGCCTCCTACTCGGAGTCCTCTTCCCTCTTCTCCACCCCCTTTCCAGCCTCCCGTCTTGCCCCAGCCCCTCTTCTCTTCCCCTGTGCTCTCCGCGCTGTCTCAGGGTCTCTGCTTGGACTTGGGGCTCGACCTGAGCTTCCCGTTTTACCCCAGCTCTCTCTGCGCCCACCTCTGCTGAGGGTGTAAATGCACGGTGAAGCCCCCCGCGAGCCACTTGGGCCTGGGAGGGAAGGGGCTGAGATCACCCAGGTCGGACATTCTAGGATCTAGAGGGGCGCGGGTGGGGCCGGGGCAGGAGCGGCCTCTCTGCAGAACCTCGGCGTCTCTGGGCAGGTGCGTCTCCTGGCAAAGGCGTCTCCCTGGCAGCGGCGTCTCCCTGGTAGCTGCGGCGCATCCCTTCCAGGAGTGCGGTAGCGGTGCAGCTGGCTGGTTGAGCCCCGGATGGTTCCTTGGCTTTAGTACCATCACCGCGTTCCATTGTTTTTAAGGACTTGTCACACCCCATTACTGGCTGTTTTCATTACGTACTGCAACGGGCCCATTTTCCGGGTGAGAAAGCTGAGACCCTCAGAATCGAAGTAACTTGTTGAGAGTTAATAGGCGAGTGTCCTTGGGTGCTCTGTGAGTGTGTGTGTGTATGTGTGTGTGTGTGTGTGTGTGTGTGTGGTGTTACTGGTGAACACTAAGGAATATTCATTTGTGGGGAAATTAGGAGAAAATAGAAAAGAAGTATACTTTTTGTGGGAGGGCATTAAATAATTTATCTTTGATATGTCATGTTTAGAAATATTTTTTCGAGTACTTAGTATATGTAGAGATTAGAGAGTATGGGTAATTAAGAGAGGGGACGAGTACAAGTGTCATTTAGTGTAGGGATATGGGGAGATATTTGAGAGAGTTTTAAGGAATATGGACCAGGGGAGGGAAGAGGTTAAACCAAAAGAAGGAGAAATCTTAGGTCATGGCTAATAAAAAAATGAAAACTGATGAATTAGGTAAATGAGGGGGTCATTGAAGGCAAAAAAGGTGTTGGGGGAGGGGGTGTTGAAGAATATAGGAGTATCTAGGAAGTAGGGATGGGAGATACTGGGTGAGACAGGGGAATTCAAGAAGGGACGGTGGCCATTGGAATTTAAGATGGGAGCTATGAGAAGTGCTGTAAGAGTCATAAGATTTCTAGTCTCCAAATGTCCAGCATGATCAGAAGGAGGAATACAGAAGGCGTGAAGAAAGATAGGGGTCTGTCAGAGAAGATGGCTGGCCTGGACAGGCCTGCTGGAAAAAGGGCTTCTGCCAAGAGTTGAGTGGCCACTGACGGAGAATCAGCTACGAGGTTGTCATCCTGCACTGGATGCGCCTTTCTTTCCCAGCTTTCATGCTTTTCTTTGCTGATCATATGGGGCATCTGAATGGGACAAAATAAAAGCTCGTGGCCCAGAATTATCCAAGAGGAACAGCAGAGATGTTCCATGTGAGAGGCATCCAAATTCAGCCCTAGGTCTAGAGCCATCGTCCCAGCTTCCCTAGAAGAGAGGTCATGCAGATCATGTTGGGTCTCCTCTGAGTACACCAGAGTGCTGTAGAGTGGCTGGAAGAAGGAGCTAAAGAGAACTATGACTGTCTCACTTCCGGTGGAAAACACCAGTGAGAGAGTCGAGCAATGCAAAGAATGTTGGGGCAGAACTAGCAAAATGCCTGGGGAGAATCAGCTAGCCCACTCTAGAAACGGGGAAACTTGAGAGCCTCGCCATGGAGCAGAAATTCTACAGACTTTATTTCAATAATAATTTCTGTTTTAGGTTATATCTTTGCATAATATAGAAGAACCACTCCACAATGGCCCCACCACACTGCCAGAGAAACATAGTGGTGATTCTCCAAATGCCATTTGGGGTTTTTGCCTCTATGCCTCCTTCACTTCATCATTACACCCATGCTGGTGGAAGGTCTTACAAGTTCCAGCCAGAAGAGCCTTTTTCAACCTCTGGTTCAGTTCTTTCCAACAAATCTTGCTGAGTATAAAATTCTTGTTTGGCTCTGATAATTTAAAGCTTCCAATGCAAACCCCATTTTTCAAGCTGCTTATATTTTGGGAGCTGAAGAAAGATTACAACGATAAAGCTCCATGTGCATATAGAATCAGGAAGGCCAGAGATTGCTGGGGGCAGGTCCAGGATGCTTGAAGGAAGAGATGCAGATAGAGCACGGTGTGAATTGGGCAGCGTCCTTGGGGTCATGTTCTTTAATGTCTCCCAGATTAAGCGCCCCATCTTCGTACTCTGAGATAAACCATGCCATCCATGCCCTCAACAGCGTGAGAATGTGGCCCTCTGACTGTCAGCTTTCCCTTCACCTCTTCTCTCCCAACTCTGTGGTGTGTGCTGGCGCCTGTTTTCCTTTTCCTTCTTGCTCTTTGGGCCTGGACTCCATCTTCTCTTTTCCTTCGCTGCATCTCAGGAACCTGGCATCTTGAATCCACAGCTTTGACAGAAGTGTCATGATGAAGCTAGGGGAGAAGAATCCATTCCTTTGTTCATTCAACAAAGTGGGCCAACAGGAGCTCAATGGCAAGAGAAGGTGGGTGGGGCCTAAGGAGCTCTGAGTTCTAATTCTGACTCTGTCCCTAGGCAGCTGTGCGCCTTTAGACAAATTCTAGCATCCCAAGGTCTGTTTCCTCATCTCCAGAAGGATAGCATTGGACCAGATGAACTCACTTTTCTGCGCAAAAGACCTGAGGACTCTGCTATGCCCGGCTTCTATTAATTAAACAATGCTGGGCATTTTATTCATTCTCTGCCTTTAGTCCATTTTCTCTCTAGGTCACGCTGCCTTAACCTGCTTCTCATGTCGTCCTCCTGCCAGGCCTTTGTATCTTGCTGCCCCCTCCATGCCGCAATGTCCCTCCATGTCTTCCAGTCCCTGTGATTCCAGGGGCTGCTGAATTTTGAGGAGCTGGCAGTGAGTTTCTCCCGGGAAGGGTGGAGGGGACAGACTCTTCCCAGAAGGCCCCTGCAGGGACGTCGTGTTGGAGAGCTACAGAAATTCGACTTTATTTCTCTCCCCTGCTTCTCTTCACTGGCTGCACATAGCATTTCAGCATTAGACAATGGCAGCACCCCATCCCAGCATCCTCAGGGGACACCAACAGGGATTAACTGATACTGGAGTGGTTTGATAAAGCAATGAGTGTGCTTTTTGTCCCCAAATAATTTAGGAAAGCAGAGGTATTTACATAGGGCACTTAGAGCAGTGAGTAATAGCTCTATATAACTCTTTCTAGAAATCTAGACTCTTCTAAGGCAGTCATATTCCTTAATTTGCTAAGGATATTTGGAAAGCCACAGCAGGGCCACCATAGCAAAAGTCTTTGGGAGACTTCATCACTCACAAATTCATGAGCAGGAACAAGTTGTCACCAGGCGTTTTATAAAACAAGGGAGACTTTCCTTCATCTCTCCCTTTTCTTTAACGCCAACTCTTTTGTTCGCTTTGCCTACCTCCTGTCTTGCCTCCTTCCCTTAGGTTTTCTCCTTATTTCTTCTTTTCTTTCTCTTTTTCCTTCTATATATTCTTCTCTTCTTTCCCTCTCTCACTAGCTTCTTAGCCATGAAGCTTCAACCTCTACTCTCAGGTAAATGCACACATTACATTTTCATTACAAACACATTTTTATTTCCTGAGTAGTCTAATAAGAAGCCAGTTACACTAATGGGGTGTGTGAAATAAAAAGACTTGGAAATGGGAGATGTGTTCCTGGTTGGGGTGGTGAAGTCTTCTGGGTCAGTCAGTCTTCAGGTATTTACTGTACCCCCTTTGTGGGCATGACTTTTAGGGGGTGCTATGAGGGGATTGAGGCTGTGCAGATCAAGAAAACCAAGAGTCATGATGACTTTAACCAGATCCTTGGTTTACCCAGCCCAGTGGGGACGGTTATATGGAGGTTATAATAGTGAGATGTAGTTGATTGCCGTCACATTTTCCTTTACTTCAAAACCCCAAACTTCCCCCATAATCTGTAGGTCCACTATCAGCCAGTCCATACACCTTACAGTTTGGGGTAGGGTGGTCACAGATAAATAAAGGAAGGTCTCTGTTTGCCTGGGGGGGTACTTTGTGGCTGGCAAGACAGGCGAGTACACAGAAAAATCATGTTTTAAACATAGACAGCTGAATATGCTCAATGCCAAGTGAATGTTCTAGAGCAGTGCCACTGACAGCACCATCAGTGAATCCAGTGCCAGTATGTGGACACGTAGCCTGTTGGTGATGGCATAAGTCCATAAATTGAGAGAAAGCATTTAGAAGCTTTTACAGCAATTTGACATTGCCCAGCATCCAAGCTTGTCTTCACTGGACTTACCTCATTGAATAACAGAACAAAAAATGAACAAAACAAACTCTGGTCTTCACCACAGATAGTTTGAGAAGCATTGGTCTAGAGAATGAATGTGATGGGAAGAGAGGTGGTCAGGTTCAGCTTTAGGGGAGGTAGAACCTGAAAGATGGGCAGAAACAATTGACTATGGAGAGATGGGAAACAATGAAAGTATTCCAGGCAGAGAGAAGGGTCACGGCAAAGGCTCAAAGGGAAGTGTACCCACTGGACAATGGTAAGTAGACCAGTCTTCCCGTTTAGGTTAGGGCAACAGGGGAGGGTGGGAGGGGTTTCAAAAGTTGGGGTTAGAGAAGTGGAATCAACTACATGGCCCAAGCCTACCTGTGCAGCCAGCCTAATAACCAATGGCACTTTATTCTGTGGTACAAGGACAATCATTCCAGAATTTTGAGAGTGAAATGGATGCTGTGTAGGAAATATGGGAGGTGGGCACAAGTTGATGGAAGGATGGTGGTTCAAAACATGGGGTTAAACAAGCTGAAGAAAGACTATCTAAACATTGCTTTTAGAGTTTCACTGTCCCAAGAATAGCCATAGATATTTCAGCAGGATATTTCTCATCTTCTGATTGATCCAACAGGATTCCCATTTCCTAAACCTGAGCTGATCTTACAACTGGAGCAAGGAGAGGCACCATGGGCTCCTGAAGCCCCAAGATCTCCTGATCTCGGGCTGATTCCAGTCTTTCCTGCATGTGAGAGGGCTGAGTCCAAAGTGCAGTAACCAAACAGAAGGGAAGGGATTGGTGGGTTCTCAGTACTGGGGTGGGGGCAGGGAGTGGATGAGAAGGAAATCAGATCTACTCTACTTTCTCTTCTTAGCCATACCCTCTTTTGCCTACCTGCTTATCTGATTGTTAACATAGGGGTTCAACTCTGTCAGCCACACCCTTTGTCTCCTTCCCCAGTCCCCAATTGTGAAGGCACTTACTCACTCTGGAATTGTCCTGCCTCAGTCTCCCATGCTGCCTTTCTGGCTTCTGACCTGCAGGGTTCATGCGCCCCCCGTGGCTATCTTGGAGCCCTTCAGAAGAGATTCATCTGAACACCCAGATCTCCCGGTGCTCAAATTCTCACTGTGTTCGCCTATCAAGCATTTATGGAAGGCACTGTGTACTGGGGCTGCACACTTCCTGAGTTCTGTTACAGGTTCTGAGAAAGAGGTCCTTGGGAATGCAAAGTAGATTTGAATTTCCCCAGGGCCATTAGGGCCATGAAGTGGTTTCTCCTTTACATTTGTGAAAAAGAACAAATGTGATGCCTGCTCATTGTAGACGAATTGCAAAATACAAAAAGTATAAAAATGTAAAAACACCCATAATCTCATTATCAACATATAACTTCTCTTCACAGTTGGCACATCCCCACAGACTTTTCAAGAAGTCCACATACTAGATATCTAGAGACAATCTCCATCGTTTTTATGTAGCCTGAAATGTCTCCAAGAATGAGAATGTTGGGAAGAACAGAAAGGTAGAAGGGAAGCAGACCTAACTTCTGTGACAGCTGATTTGGGCTCTTTGAATCAAGCTGCCTACCAAGATCAGCTCTTGAACTTTTTATATTTTGGCAGTGGTGCCCAGTAGAATTTTGATGCTCACTTAAACCTGGTGCCATAAGGTTGTTGTATTCTAAACTGTGTGTGTTTGAAATTTGGGAGGGCTTATAAGCCCCCATAGGTTAGCATGAGGTGAGTGTTGGAAGGAGTCTGCACAGATGGAATGAGAGAGGTCTGGCATTGTCTCTGGCAAGTACTGTGGTGCTGTGTCTTGGGAATAGCAGCAGGAGCAGTACTTCTTGGCTGCCCTTGGGCACTGCTGGTACTGAGGCAGGTACTCTGATTTACAGCACATGTTGAGTAGATGGGAAACATGGAGATGGTCCTTCTTCACTGTGTGTGCATGAGTGTGTTTGTGCCTCTTGCTAAAGGAGAGAAGGCCATGCGTTTGATGACAGTTTAAGCAGCTAAAACTGTTCCCAGTTACAGACATACTCTGTCCCTATCATTGCCCGCTAAGAGGATCCCAAGTGCCCCATCCTTATTTATAAAGGCCATCTGTACATGAAAGTCTATTAGTGTGAATGTGTTTATAATAGTATAGTGATATGTGTGTTTCTGTGTTGTTTTTGCTTGAGAGTCCCAGGGCTCATGGACAGGTTTAAAGGAACTCAAGACCAAATTATTCATCTTAAATGTAGTTAATGACCTACTTTCCCAGTCTTCATGTTAACAGGAGGTGGTAATTGCAAAGACATCCCAAGACATGAATAAAACATAATAGCAAAAAAATTAAAAAGTAGTTTCTACTTGGTTTTGGGATGTGGTTTACTAATAGTTTTACAACGAACTTACCAACACAGCCTACATTTTCTTAGTATATCTGAGCATCTCTTCTCTCAATGAGTTTTAGAATCAAAATAATAGCAAATAACTGTGTAGTATTTACTATGGGCTAGGAATTGTTTAAATACTTTACACATACTAACTTATTTTAGATATACAACTATTCTATGCACTAGATATTATTGCTTCCATTTTTCAGATGGTGAAACTGAAGTATAGAGTGGATAGAATACTTGCTGGAGATCTCACAGCCAGTAAGTGACAAAACTGGGATTTGAATTCAGGCAGTCTTATTCCAGAACTTGTGCTGTCATCTTCTAAGCTATCTTGCCTCTCCACTCATATATTAAACATAAGCTAAAGATGATTGTGGTGTTGAACTTCAGGGAGGACATATGCTATGGAAAATTGTTCTTCCATGTTCAAGTTGAATTTGTCATCTACTTTTTATGATTATATTGTCTGTTGACTTCAGCATCAGTTTTGTAACTGATCGTTTAGTAGGAAATTGGATCTAGGAGGAAAGACCTTGGAAATTAAAAGACAAAATTACTTTCCTGTATTTAGGGAAAATGTGAGGAAGCATTAATGAAAGGTGGGGCTGCATATGGTAATCAGACCTTTTTTTTTTTTTTTCTTTTCTTTTCCAGTAGCTCCTCTGGTAGGGTATCATTTGACAGTGCTTTCTATTTTTTAGAAATGTGGGTCTCCAAATGTCAGATATATTCTCACTCATATGTAAAGAAAAACAGGTTACAGAGCCAGAGAGTAAACATTTTGCATCAGCTTCTGGTTTGGGATATCTTCATTCCTGCACCTGACCATGGTGATTTGGGGATTTCAGTGGTCTGTGTGAGGACCTGTCAATTCCTTGTTTATAATGTGCTGGGATGAATCTCTAGTTGGCATCTCCTCACCTCCCCACACCCTGGTCCACTCCACCTATCTCACCTGTCTCACGTGACCTGGAAATTCAAGCTCACTCTAATTCCTAAAATCATAGAATGTTAGACTGAAAGGGATCTCAGAAATGGGGTTTATGGGTTTTCAATATTTGGAGAAAGGATCTCTCTTCACTCTCCCTCCTTGGTTGCTAATATTGTGATGATTATTATCTCTATATATGTTACAGGCCCAACAGAGCAGTTTTGTATTACACTCTTGTCTTTTAGAGAGAAGTGTATATGTATACTGTCTCCTATAATTATATAATTACATTTACTCGTCCTCTTTGTTTCTTCATGTGGATCCAGGTTATTGAATGGTGTCATTTTTTTGGATGCTGTCTTAGTTTGCCTGAGCTGCCATGAAAAATACCACACACACTGGTTGGTGTATAAACAGGAATTTGTTGTCTCATGGTTCTAAAGACAAGAAGTCCAGAATCAAGCTGTCAGCAAGGCCATGCTTTCTTCTGGAGTTTCAGTGTTCTAGTGATGGCAGTCTTCCATCAACTGGCAATCTCACTCTCCTTTCTGGCTTTTCCTGACTTCTGGCTTCTACTAACTGACTGCCTCTGAATTTCTTCTTCATAGGCTTCCAGCCCTATGGGTTAAGACCCATCCTGATTCAATTTCTCCACTCCTTAACTAAAGTGACATCTTCAAAAGTCCTATTTACAGTAATGCAAATTAAGACTTTACCGTGTCTTTTGTGGCATGTATGACTCTATCTCCAATGGATGACTTTGGCCAGGTTCCAGAGTACTTCATGGTTGCTTTTGACAAATTTATCCAGTGCTATTATTGCTTTTTAGTGAGAGTATTTGCTGAGTGCCTCACTCAGACCTTCTGGAATTCCCTCTTCCCAAATAATTCTGAGTCAACAGAGTTGTGAAGTTAAACTTGCTAAAACTAAGTAGAAATAATATATGCTTGTTTTGCTTTTGGATTGTCTGAGTTTCTAGTGAGAAGGCAGGTCACAGAGCTTCAAATAATAATTGTGGATATTTTCAGGATGCGTAACCCTTTATCCCTTATCTTTCCACATGCTCCTGAGTGGGATGGTGATCACTTACTTAAAATAAAAGTTCTGAAGACAGAGAGCTGGACTAGAAGCAACAGTAATTTATTTCTTTCTCATGAGAAAGGGCAAACGCTCAGGCTAATGGAAGTGGGCAAGTGTGCAGGATCAGTGCAAGAAAAAAGATTATATAGTTCCCTCATGCAATGTCCCATTTCCCTCCCTCCCCAGCCTTACCCATCTCCCTTTAACTGGGAGTCGTGGGCTTACAGTCTTAGGCACGAAAGCTGACCCAATCCTAAGGTGAAAAGTGTAAGGGTAAGTTCTCAGTGTCCAAGTTCATCCCTTTTACTGATGTGGGTTTTGGGGAAGTGACTAGAACAAGAATGTGGGAGGATTAGATAAGGGGAACAGGGAAAAGTTCTGAAAAAAGGCCACCTAGAATGTGGGAGGGTTAGATAAGTGGGACCAAGGAATTCAGTTTGAGAAGAGGCCACCCTTTGTTTTATTTCTCTCACTCCCATCAGCAAACATTTATTAAGCAGGTGCTCAATCATCCTAACAGATCTCTCCAGTATGTCCTGTTGTCCCCATTTTACAGATGAGGATTTGTAGATACTGAGTGCTCTGCTCAGTGGGTCAGTGGCTGCCTAAGAGTGGGGCACGATTTCCCGATTTGCACTCCAGCTCAGTCTCACTCAGCTCTAAGCTCGGTCTACTCTCTCCCCCGCCAGGTGACACTCGGGAAAACCCCTCACCACCAATTAGGGCTGCGAGGCCGGGGACCTCCTGCGACTCCCTTCTCCAGCCCTGCCCGGCGGGGACGTGGCCTCTGGGAGCCTCCTGACAAGGTTCTCCCTTGGCACACTCGGAGGGCAAGGACCTGATACCTCGCTGCCGCCTACTGGCCTCGGCAACCCCTTTCTCCACCAGACCCCCAGGAGCCGTACCAGTGTCATCAGGGCGGCAGGGGCGCTAGCATCGCCCCAATTTCAGCTGTCACAGGAGCAGCCACAGCGGCGACAAGCCGCTCCAACGTCCAGAGCATCCAGCGCGGAGCTGCTGCGTCGCCAGTGCACGCACAACGGCGAGCGGCGCTTCGCGTGTCACGAGGGCACCCTGAGCTTCCGCCGCAGGTCGGACCTGCCCAGGCGTTAGCGAGTCCACACCAAACTAGCGGCACTACTGGTGCAGTGGCGGAGGCGTGTGCTTCCGTCTCGGCCAGGACCCATACTGCTGAGAGGCCCTACAAGCGCGAGGACTGTGCCAAGGGCCTCAGCCACTGCGCCAACCTCGTCACGCGCCATGGCGTGCCCACCGGCGAGAAGCCCTGCAAGTGCCCGGGTTGCGGGAAGAGCTTCAGGCACAGTGCACACCTCATGGTCCGCCAAAGGGCGCGCAGCGGCGAGCACCCGTGCGCCGGGAGTTCCAGCGCTGCTCCTGCCTTCTCAGCACCGCAGGGTCCACTCAGCGAGAAGCCTATGGCCGCGGCATGTGCAGTGAGCGCTCAGGCCAGGAGAGCGACTTCCTCACAGAGAAGAAACTGCCTGGGCCCGAAGTCCGAAGCTCTTCCCTGCGGATGAGACGCGCCTTGGCTCCAGGAGAGCAGGCGACCCCTCCCCAGGAGCCTAGGCCAGCGCGAGTCGTCTAGGGAGGCGGGCTGGGGGCTCTTTATTGGCAGCATTTCAGCATCTACTTGCCCTCAGGGGCTGCACGGTGACTGGGGGACTGTCCGGGACCCAGGCCCTGAGCTTCTTGCCTCTTCAGAGCCTCCCGCATGTCCCCCAGAAGTGTGGGAGACCCAGAGCTCATCAGCGAATCCCTGCGTGCTTGGGTCCCCAGGGAATTATCTGGGAACAGAAGACACAGAGCAGGATGGCAGGCGAGTAGGGCTGGAGTAAAATCCCTCTTCAGAGCCTTCTCACCGGCCCAGGTCACACCGAGTCTCTGTCTTCTTCACCCCCACGCCTAGTGGCTGATTGGGGCTTCTAGTCTACCTCATGACGTCAAAGAGGAAGGAGAATGTGCCCCCTTTGAGGCGGTGCCCCCCCCCCCCCATGCATTTCCACTCCACAAGGGCCTGCGTATGGTCTGTCAACTTGCTCTCTCCAAGCCCCACCCAAACCTTCAGCTTTCAGTTAAGAAGTAGGAATCTTCTGCACTTCGTGCTGCAGGGGATGGGATTTTCACTGCATTTGCAGTTTGTCTCTCCTTCACGGGTGGCATTTCTTGCCCATCTGGACAGGATGTGGCCAGAGTCGGCATGGTTAGAAATTAAAGAACAAAAAGCTTAGACGTGCAACCCAGAATGGCGATGGGGGAACTGATGACCTCAGCCTCCTCTCAGCACTTGCTTTCTAGTCCAAGAGGCAGCAGGACTGATAAATTGAGCAAGAAATCACCATGTTCTCCCAGCTGCCCACCTGGAAATTCAGGCTTTCTGGAGGTGAAGGTTCACACCTTCCATTGTTGTCCCCTCCTGGAGGTGGCGGCTGCCCACTTGTTCACCGAGTGTCCTGCAGAGCAGCCCACCTCTCCCTTGTCCGCCCAGTGCCCTGCAGAGCTGCCCACCTCTCCCAGTCCACCTAGTGCCCTGCAGAGCTTCCTTCACTGGAAGGAGAAAGCCAATTTTGGGTGGTGGACACCGGCGTTTCTCTTTCCAAATGAGTTACTTGTACAAACTCACTTTCCTCTGCTGTCTTTGAGTGTTGGATTAAACCTATTGCTTACAAATACATTTTATCTTGGCTTTCTACTTGTGTGCTTTTCGGAAACCTACCAATTTCTGGGCAGAGGCCTTTTCCATTGCTAATAAGAGCTGTGGGTAAATCAGAATTGTTATGCCACCGTGTGGCCTAGATGGGTAACTGCACCTCCTGTGCTTGGTAGGACAGGCCTGGCGGTCTGAGGTGGGGCCTGAGAATTTGCATTTCTAGTTTCCTAGGTGAGCTCTGGCTGCTGCATTTTGAGAACCCCAGAGCTAGTACCTAAGAGGCCAATTGTTTTGAGTTCCCAGCTCCACCACCACAGGTTACCACCCACTCCTAGTAAAAGGTGATGGGGGTTCAAATCTGTCAAACTGGATTGCAAAATGTGGCATGGAGTATTTCACGTTCCACCAGGGGCTCTCTGTAAATTGCCTGATGTCACAGTGGGTCTCAGGGAAAGCTCAGGGAATGGCTAGGAGATAGGGAGTCATGTTGACTGGGACAAAGCTGATGTGGCAAAGCCAGACTTAGCCACGTCCCTGCCTTTTGGGTCCCTTCCTCTTTGTGACCATTCCCTCCTCACCTGTCTGGGGTCCAAACCCTTTGGGACTTTGCTCCCGTAAAACTGTTAATGAGAAGTGGCTCAGGTAACACACTTTTTTGTATGCTTTAAGGGTGGAATTTAAGATACTGATATTTTTGTAGATATGCCTGGTTAGGGGCTGCGTTGCCCCTTTTCTGGAGTTCTCATCAAGCATAGAGTTGGTGGCCCTGACGGAGACCCTAGATGGCTTTTTCTATATAAATGCTGGCTATTCTAGATATGATGGGACTTCATCAGAAAAAGAGGTCATGAAGGAAGCACACGGGACTGGGGACAGCAATCTGATTCATTCCTTCAACTTCAGAGGAAGCTGGCTCTTGGCCCACAAGGATCCCTCCAATAAGTGGCTCCCCGGTGTCTTTTCCTTCTTTCCTGATGAGCACATGCATGTCTCCTGGCAATCCCTACATGAATAAAAGAAACAGGAACCTGTCTGACTGACTTCTTTTAGGCTATGAAATCAGAAACCTGCTACCTATTTTGCCTGGTGCTGCCAAGTCAATCAAGTGAACACATTCTGTTTGGCCTGGATTAGTGGAGCTCAGATCCCTTGGTAGTGACAGTGGAGAAGAGCAGCCACCTGTCTTCCCTGGCTCTTTGTAAGAGAATCAGTCACGAGTTGAGGAAGGAAATAGGCGTGGTAATAGTGGAGGTGACCCCAGCACAGGGCTCAGCGGGCCCAGCCCTTCTGTTTATTGATGATGAAGTTGACATCCTGAGAGGTGGGAAGAGGCTTGCTCCAGGTCAAGCCTTTAGTCAGAGTGGAGATGATGATAACCTTGATCTTCAGTCTCAGCTCAGGCCCTTCCCACTCACTAGTTCTCCTTGCTTTTTTTTTTTTTTTTTTTTTTGCATGCTGATGTCTCTGTGCCTTTAGAAAGACTTAAATGTATCTAACATAAATGTGAAGAAAAGAAGGATGAGAGGGCCTGAACAAGGAACAAAGCAGAATAGGAAAAATGAGTTGAATCCAGAAACTGGGTGAGTATTACAAAAAGTTACCTGTGAGGAAGTACACATTTCCTGGAAACAAGTTACAGATTTGGCAGTAAGCTTACTAGCTATCATGTAAAAAGGGAAAAGTGATTGATAAATTTATTAAAAAGTTAAATACATACCTTCTCTATGATCCAGCATTTACCCCTAGGTATTGACCCAAGAGAAATGAAAGCATACAACAACTTGAACACAAATGTTCACAGCAGCTTTACTTATTTTTATTTTTTTTAAGATTTCAATAGTGTTAAAATATTTTAAACAATTTGTTGAAGTATATCATTCATACATGAACATACATAAACAATAAGTGTTCAGTAAACATTGTGAACTTACAAAACAAACATGCATAACGTCATACAGGGCTCCCACACATCACCCCCCCACACAAATACTTTGCATTGCTGGAGCTTTATTTTTATAACCAAACCCAAAATATCCCAAATGTCTATCAATAGGTGAATGGATAAACAAATTTTGTTATATCCATGTAACAGAATACCACTCAGCAATAAAAAGGAATGAGCTTTTGATACACACAACAACATGGATGAATCGCAAGATAATTATACCGAATGACATACAGGCAAAGTACAGTTATCCCATCTTGGATGTAAGTGAATTCTCCTGTTATTGCTTTTTGTAACCTTCTCAATGTGGCAGAATGCCGGTGTGCCATTTGGCCTGAGCAGTACCGAGAGGGATATTGTGGGGTGGGTGGAGACAGGATGAGGTGGAAAATGATGCCTCATAGGTGTGCATCTCCTTGCTGGTGGGCTTTAACCTGGGACAAGATTTTAGGTTACCAGAAGGAAAGTGGCATGTCCAGTCCTTTAGGCAACTCTTCCCAAATGCTCTTCCTCTTGGTTGAGGTGCTGGCAAGCACTGAGCAGAGGGAACCTTGAGGTTTTACCCACTGATCAGTATAGAGACTATAGGAATCTGTCAGGGGCTGGACGAATTTCTCTTGGACATCAAGGAGCCAGGCAGCTCGCACAGCCATAAGGAAGCAGGGGGAGGGTGTCCCCACTTAACTCTTCACTTCAGTAATTCCACATTCCTTACGTAGCGTTGCTCTCTGACAGCTTAACAGGAATCAGTGCTATTGGTCCAAAAAGATGGCCAGCACCCTGGGTGACATCACCATCCTCTTTACTCGTGTACACTGTGACAAGCAGAGCTGTGGGAACATGGTGGCCCTCAGCAAATGCTGGCAAGCTTGAATCTATATTGGGAACATGGAACAAGACACGGATAGTAATTCAATTACCAGTGAATCCTTGCCCCTTTCAGCTCAGTTCTTTGTTCTGTATGCCTTTGAATCTCCTACCCTTCATTGGCATCACATTTGCTCTTCAGTGTCCGGATCGCCTCTGGTTTACACTGTGCTGGTGGCATTTCCTGTAGAGTGTTGGGTGGTCTCTTCCTCCACCTTCTGTTGTATCTCTTGGTTCCCAATGGCACTGGCATTCCAAGAACACCATTCTCTCCCCCAGTCTGAGCATCCTCTGTGCTAACAGACTGACTCATTAATAAAAAACATTCATTTAGATGCTATTTTGTACCAGATATTAAGCTTGGTGACTTGCAAGTCCATGGTTCCCAAAAAAACCCAAAGAAATTATTATCCCAACTTCATTGCTAAGGAGATTAAGGCTCAGAGAAATGACATTATTTGTCTGTGATCACAGAGCTAATCTGTTGGAAGACTTAAGACTTGGATTCAAGTCTTTCTGACATCACAGTCTCCTCTGAATGTCTCCTTCTGATTCCCATAAGCATTTACCTTCCCTGAAACCTTTCTGACCCCTCCTCACTTCTTCAGATCCTGCTTTTTGCCAGTGATGGATTTTAATTATGTATAGTTATGTACTAACCAGCAGTGCCCCCGGGGGACAAATGCCTTAACATAGGATGTATAAATGCCAAACGACTTTGAGGAGCATTGCTGTGGCTGGAAATGTTATGACCTTGATAATCTGGTAAAGATGACATTTTGTAGCTCTCCTCCAGTTGTCAACTTCTTCTGCTTGTAAGTTGACCTCCTTCCTGGGTTTCTTGCTTCTTGCAGCAGTATGCAGAGTTGAGAGTGTGTGTTGCCAGGAAGAGGGGCTCTGGCTCCTGTAGTCTTCACAGTTCTTCAAACATAAGTCAGTCTTCTCTACAGGATGGTTCTCTCCTAAGGTGGGACATGCCTCTGTTTCCAGTGATCCTTGGTGACTTGGGGATGAATGGGAAGCTGTGCCACAGCCACCACCATCATTCCCTTGTCTTGCTTCCCCTTTTCTGGATGGTTCTCTTCAGGGCAGTCTTCACATCAGTGTTTCACAGGCTATAGATGATGGAGGTGAGGATGGGGGAGACCAGGACATAGAAGAGGGATGGCAGAGGATCAGGGGCTGGACTGTAGCTGGCCTTAGGGCAGATGTAGGTGAAGATGGCCATAGAAGAGGGAGGCCACAACCAGGTGGAAGGACAGGGGAGAAGGCTTCGCTCTGGCCAGCAGCAGATGGGGCTGGAAGCTGGTAGCTAGGGTAGACCCTAAGAGCCCAGGGTGAGGCCAGAGGGGCAGAGGGTAATGAGGGCAGCACCAGAGTTGTCTAATTCATTGAGGGGAGTGTCTCCTCACACCAGCTCTAGGGCTGGCTGAAGCTTACAGAAGTGTGGGATGGTATTGGGGCCAAGAAGGGCAAGTCCTAGCACCACCATCACTGCACAGGCCCCCGCTGACCATGCTAGTTGTAGACACACCCATTGGCTCAGCAGCAGTGTGTAGCGGAAGGGTTCACAGATGTTTGCCTAGAGGTCATAGGCCATGGCTACCAGGAGACAACACTCTGTGGCACCAAAAGAGAGAAAGAAGATCTGGAGGGCACAGCCAGAGCAAGGGCTGTGGCCCCGACCAGTAAGGGGATGGCGATGGAGGTGTAGCCAGTCTCCAGGGCTGAGAGCATGTGAAGGAAGAAGTACAAGGGGGATTGGAGGGCAGCACCAGGACGAGGAGGTTGTCTACTATGGTGAGAAGGTAGATGGTGAGAGAGAGGGAGAAGAGCAAGCCCTGGAAGTCGGCTGGTGGGAGGAGCCTGCAAGGATGAATTCAGTGACCATGGGGGTGTTTGCCTTCATTCTGCTCTCATGTCTTTGGACCAAAGGACAAAAAAATGGAAATGAAAAGATGGAATTATGGAATTGTGAGGTGGGCATCCATTCAAAGCACTGGGACATCCTTCTCTTAGGATCTCATGGCTTTTGAAATTAGGCAGCCCCTTGCTCACTCTAGGAACCCTGGGCAAATATCTGACTTTGAGCCTGGTTGCCTCACCTGATCTCTTCCTGATAGAGCCTGTCCTTCAGAAAGACACATTAAATCCTGCATTATCTTCTCCCTGGGGTGAGTATTGTATCATTCAAGCCCATGTTGTGCTGTCTTCTCCCTTTGGCATCCTTCTCCCAGAGCTGGAGATAGAATCTTCCCTTGCAGCAGATGTTTTACTGCTCAGAGTCAAAACTTGTTCCATCCTTAGGGCATGAAAAATCCAATTCCAACTCAATGGACTACTTTTGTTCTGAATTCTTCTTCCTCTCTAATCCTATCTTTTTCTTTCATTCTTTGACAGTTTTTTTCTTTCCTTTTCCCCCAACTTGTCTCCTTTCTGGCCAATTTTTCACCTCTCCCCTCTGTATTTTTCCTTTTTCAGCTTTTCAGTTATAAGATCCACTTAGCTCCTCTTCTTTTTCTATGATTTTACCATCCTCTAAATTTCACTGGTTTTCACGAAGAGGGAAAGAAATTTGAATCATCATCTCTTTCAAGCTCCCATAGACAGTTAAGCAGTTCACTTACCCAGAGGAGTGGGGTCTCTAGTTTTTAAAGGGTTGACAGAGCCTTCCTTGACTGCTTATTTCTGTATTTCACAGCCTCTTAAGCTTCATTTCCTCATAGTGTAACACATATGCAAATTCCTAAACAGACCACACATATACTTAGCATAGAAACTCCACAAATTTACACACTAACATTACATTTCTAAATACAAGCATGGGAAAATAGCCCAATATCTTCTGATGCCAGGTTCCTCTAAGGTCACAAATAACTCATATACTCTGTATTCTTACAGACATCTTTACAAATAACAATGACAGTCAAAACACATTAAACTCAAAAATATAAGGATACTTTCAATAGGTACATAAATCCAAATTCTGTGCAAAAATAAAACTGCATACAAAAATGTGTAGTAAAAATATAACCCTGCACTGATATCCTTTTTCAGATGGAGAGTATTTGGTGCATTCAACTTTGGGGGCTCCTTCAGTGTTTTCCAGGAGATGTTATCTGGATGATGCCTTGCTATTTGGGAAATAATCCATATTTGATGACTTGCTTATGGCCTCCTTTCTCCTTTCCTTATTTTTGGTGGGTCTTTAAGGCCCTGAGAATTGGAGTCGCCAAGCACATTTGACCTTCCAATGGCGAGCGCTCTAAATAGCCAAGTCATCTGTTGTTTTGGAATATGTTTCTTAGATGACAAGATCTGTAGGATGACTTATCAAAAACATTTCAGGGAAAATGTCCAAGGCTGTTGGTCTGTCTTCGCTCTCCCGTAGTATCTCTGGCTCAACCATTTTGTTTTCCTCTTCTCCTTTCTGATGATTTTCTTCTTTCCATCCCTGTTGATGTCCTCATACACCTACAAAAAGGCCTTCTTCATATTGGAAATAATGCAATATGTCCATGTCATTGCTATTCATATAATTCACTAATCAGTTTATTTGATAACCATTCACAGAGTCCCTTGTATATTTCAGTCATTCTAGAACACTAAGAATACAAAAGAGAAATACACTTATTTTTTATCCTAGTGATCTTACACATGCAATTTTCTTGGAAAACTGTCCCTAGTTTCTCTTGCTTTGATCTTTTCATTGATTATGAAAGAGCTTTCCTTATGCTATTATCATCTGGACTTTTTGTTTGATTTATTTTCTTTATGTTCTTTCACATTTTCATAGATGTGATAAAGCTTTTGTGTTAGATAAGTTGTTTTCAGCAACAAACTCAAAATTCAAACAGGGTTAAACAAAAATACATTTATTGGCTAATTTAACTGGAAGTTCAATGTAAACTTATACCAGATCTCCTACTTAGTTTCCATAACTTTTGTTTGTATCTGTCCTTTTATTATGTTTATCTGATGGAAAACTCAAAATACTAGTGCCTCAAAAAGGATAAAATGGACTTATTTTTTTAATTTAAATGGATACTCTGATCCAGTTTCCTTTCGGCTCATCAATCTGCTATCCCTAGATTGTGACCCTTGACCTCTGGTTTAAAATGGTGGTATTGGTGTTACATGGGGCAGGATGGAGTAGGGAAAAATGCAACAAAGTGCACAAGTCAAGTCTATCTTAATGCAGGTTCCTATGTTTTACCTCATCACATTATCATCTGTAGCTCATGGACCAGAATTTAATCATATGCCCACGCTAGCTTCAAGGGAGGCTGGGAGGTTTTTATTCTGGATTTCCATCTGCCCAGATAAATATTGTATTAGTCTAACCTGTTCATGATTCTTGCCAAAGAATTGAATGTTGAATTAATTTGAACAAAGAATTAACTTGAATATAATTACAGGCATACCTCATTTTAGTGCACTTCACTTTTTTTGTGCTTCATAGATAGTGCTTTTTTTTTTTTTTTAACAAAGTGAAGATTTGTGACAACCCTGCCTCAAGCAAGTCTATCGGCACCATTTTTCCAACAGCAGGTGCTCACTTCGTGTCTCTTTCACATCTTGGTAATTCTCCCAATATTTCAAATTTTCATCATTATTATATCTTCCATGGCAATCTGTGTTCAGTGATCTTTGATGTCACTGTTGTAATTGTTTTGGGATGCCATGAACCACGTTCCTGTAAGACGGTGAAACTAATCGATAAATGTCGTTTGTCCTGATTGCTCTAGCGACCAGCCATTCCCCCATCTCTTGCCCTCTCCTTGAGTCTCCCTATTCCCTCAGACACAACAATATTGAAATTAGGCCAATTAATAACCCTATAATGACCTCCAAGTGCTCAAGTGAAAGGAAGAGCTGCACATCTCTCACTTTAGATCAGAGGCTCGAATTAGTTAACCTCAGTGAGGAAGGCATGACAAAAGCGGAGAGGAGCTGGAGGCTGGGCCTCTTGCACCAGCCAGCCAAGCTGTGAAGGCAAAGGGACAGTTCTTGAATGAAGTTAAAAATGTTGCTCTAGTGAACACACGAACGGTAAGGCAGTGAAGCAGCCTTGTTGCTGAAAGGGAGATAGTTTTAGTGCCTGGCAGTCTCCTAACCATTCCTGTGTTATAAACAAAGAAAGAGAACACTTATTGCTCCATCTAACTGTTTTGCTCCCCTACTGCTTCCTCCTGCAGGGAGAGGAGATCTCCAGGTTTCCTTTACTTCCCTCTATAGGTAAAACACTTAACATGCTTTGTCTCCTTCCCCCTCAAACCCTCGGATTTGCTGAGTCAGTTCAGTCCTTTGGTTCCAGACTGCTGTGTGACCCCCCACGCAGACTGGCTCTTCTCTTCTACATCAAGGATCTACATTTAGGATTTTTTAAACCTGCACTGGTCATGGATAGTGCTTGGCTGAACACCATCACAGTCCACATAATATTATATTTTTTAGCTCTCTTGGTCCCAGGTTCACACTTAGGATGTATCAGAGGATGACAGCCTGTGCAGTTCATTTCCCCATCTTCTGACTGGAAATTGGACCAGTAAGTGTTCAGAGCCTGGCAATCCCTGGAACAAGCCCTGTGGTCCACATTGAGAGGTATACAAGGGAGCATAGGAACTGAAAAATGTGCATTGGGTACAGTAATGAGGAAAATGTTGCTTCCTAAGGAGAAAATACAGTTAGTGGAGTGATAGGGCTCTCTTTTAGGAATGCTTTCAACAGCAAATTGTAAAAAATCTCATAGTAGCTGAAAAATAACAAAGAGGGATGGTATTTGTTGTTGGTTTAGTGACTCAAAGATGACTCCAGGGGTCCATGTGCTCTCTAACTGCTCTCTAGTCTTTGGTGTGCTGGCCTTTCATCTTGGTTGTTTTTGTCTCATGGTCACAAAGTGGCTGCTGCATCTCCAGTTATCAAGTTTGCATTAAAGTCAGGAAGAAGAGGTGAGTGTAGGTGCCAGTTTAATCTATCCCTTGTATCATAAAAGCAAAATTTTCCCCAGAATCCCTTCAATAATATTCCTCTTCTAGTCACTGGCCACTCCGAACTGCAGGGGCTTGGGGAATTGGCTGTCTGGCTTTCTTGCCATTAAAAAAGGAGGTGTTAAGAGAGGAAGGAGTTTGGAAAGGTCTCTTGTTTCATAAACCATCAGCAATGCACAGTCAAGGCTAAATTTCAGGGGATTGAAGAGTATTTGAATGGAGAGAGAGTGGATACATTAAGTGTGAAACTATTTTCATCACCTTGGAAGTGAGGGGTTGGATAAAACCAAGGATAAGACTATATTTCACACAACCCACATGTGAGCACTTATTTGACATTAACTATGATGTCTTTTGAAAACTGAAGAAGCAACTTGCAAAAGTAGGAACTTCATGCTCTTTGGAAACAGACCAATTTGTTTTCAAATCTTCGCTCTGATACTTAGTATCTCTTTTACCTTTAGCAATTACCTGAAATCCAAAAACCCAGTTTACTAGATGTAAAAATGAAGTGTAATAAGACTTATCTTGTGTTATGGTGAAGAATAAATGCCTTATAAATGCTTATATGATTTATCACAGTAAATGTTCAGTTAAAGTTATCTGCTCTTATTTTTAATCCTAGACAATCACTGTTACCTTTAAGATAATATCCATCTGTGGCATAAACTGAGATATATTTCTTTATTCATGTTTTAAAGAATTGTACGTGTGTATGCACAGTGAGCTCTAATTCGGTTTTTCTTTTCTAGGGTTGGATCCTATCTTGGGTAGATTAGCATTAGTGGGACCCCTGTTTGTAGACAATCCTTTGCTTATTTCATATTCTCCCAATTTTTAACAGAATTTTAGTAAAATAAATAAATATATGTCTGCGTATTAATTTCTTATGCTTGAGTTAACTCATCATATCAATCTATATACATATATATATATATAGCAAAGCATTAGCTAAGCATTTTATCTAGCAGAACACATACCTTGCTGTAAGGCAAGGGTCTTTAATCTGGGTCTATAAACTTGAGGGGAGAAATTACATCTTTTTTATTTTTTAAAATTTATTTAAACTTAACGGTTCTTTAAATCACGGCTTTGGCAAAAAACCACAGTGGTATAAGCAATGCTTGTGACTGTCATCGATAAAAGCATGAACAACTTCTGTATCACATTAGAGTTATTTGAGGATCTCACTTTTACTTCACACAGTACAGTAGTCGTTAGACCTGCTGATGTCGGCAGAGCTCGCGGACGGTTCGACTACTCTGCCTCTGGTGGTGTGTACCCTGGAATGTGAAGAGGCACCTGGGCTGCAGGTACCAGGCAAGTCAAACAGGCTTGAGGTGGAGAGAAGGGTTTAAAGAAATGTATTACATTTGCTAAGGGATGGCACGTAGAGACTAAAGTTTATGCATTGCAGTTAGCTTTGTTTCACTAATTTAGATTTTACACACAAAAAAAGTTAAGTGGCCACAGAGAATAGAATTTAAGTAAGTCAAGTTCTGTTTCTTTGTCACAATCACTAGCCTGTCATTGTTTATTTAGAATCTATTGTTCAAAAGTAGGATATATGTAGTACTACTGGGTTGGAGAATTCAACCACAATCCTTAGATGGCTGGAGATTCCAAATTGTCACAAACTCACTCTAGGTTAAACCAGGTTAAGTATTGGTAACTAAGTCTGTCTCAAAGGCCAAGTGTATAACGGCGTCGACTTAATTAATTTCCATGTAGAATACAATGTTGATTAAATTTAGATAAAACATGTGCTCATTGAAGCATACAGATAATGTATTAAAACTCAAATAATTGCAGTAATTGTTCAGAACTTAGACCAACAAAAGATTGGGGGGTTCGTCATTGACATTATTCAGAATTGCCTGCACATGATTATGATAAAAGGCATCTGATGCTCATTGGTTTTATAACTGTTGTAAGGTTCTCTGTACAACCTGGCACCTCACTGCCTGTGCCTGCTGTTGTCAGGTTCTCTGTGGATGATGTGGCTCCTCACTGCCTGTGCCTGCTGCTGTAACATTGTCTGCGGACAACCTGGCTCTTCTTTGCCTGTGCCTTGGGTCGATCATGCCCAGTGCAGCCACCTTGGGTGCTCCACTGGTAAAAGTGGTGTTCTTAATTTATTTTCTGAAAATATTGTCTATTGTAAATAACCTCATGAGAAAACTGACAGCAATATCAGAAATAAGAAGCATTATTTCTAGAAAGGCACAGACGGCCACATGTGACCATATCCAGAAGAACTCAATTTCAGGCAGATCACTGCCCCTAAACCACTGCCCTAAACTGCCCTTTAAACTTGTCTCTGGGTTAAGCAATGAAAGAATTTAAACTTTGGACAAATTATAATACCATCTTTATTTTGTCTAATTGTCATAATTAAAGAAATTATTTTGAATATTTAAATTTAACTATTTACATATATAATATTAAACATATATTTGGAAATATATTTGGAAATTAATGTGCAATTTACTTATTTGTATATAGCCATAACAAATGTATTTATGACCATGGAAAAGATAATTTTCAAAAAATGCTGTTTGAATAATATATTTCATTTTAGATTTATTTGTATTTGTAGACAATTGAATTGAAATGTCCATGATAAGAAAAAGTAATGAAGATGGTGTATTTTAACGTTTCAATTGCATTAATTAACTTGATGAGACATAAAAGCCAGTAATTTAAGTGTTGAAAAATGCATGGAAGTCTGTTTATTCTGAAAAAAAAAATTTTTCCTGCGAAGAGAACTGAACTTGATAAAGCTTAGACACTTATAAACTTGGGTTTGCTGATTCACAAAACCTTTCTGCACACTATAAAGTTGCTTCCCAAATTGCCAAACAGAATATGAGTTGGAACTTCTTTAGTGAAGCCTTGGAGATGGTGCAGCTGGTTTGTGTACTGGACACAGGAGCAAGGGGAAGCTGTTCCTCTGTTAAAGATGCAAATATATCCTGAGACCATTGATGCTTCTTTAGCCATTTTGATAAGATCAAGGGACAGCAGTCTTGCGTTTTCTCTTCACTGGGTAAATTGAATGAAGCTGCCAACATCCCTTAGTGCAGCTGCTCTTATTTTTGTTGTATGCTCCTGCCGATGCCTTCAGAGAATTCCCATTTATGAATTATCTGGGGAAACAACACAGGCTGTCCATCTTTGGAAATGGTAAACATTTTTTAAAACAAAACTTTGCAAAAAAAAGGTTCACATGCTGCTCCAACGGAGCTCCTAAGATTGTTGGCGATGTGTCTGGCTTTGGCACTTTAATGATAAAGGAAGCTCCCATGTTCTTGTCTTTTATTGCACTTCATACAGGCGTGTTTTGATAACACAGATGCTTCCCACAGCCCCAGAAGGGCTTTTGTTAACAGCCATGAGTCACCAGCTTTATCAGAACCAGGGTTATGCATCCTTGCATTTTAAAAAGACTGCCAAGATATAGGGGCATTATAAGAAGTGTTTACAGGGAGAGAAGCATAATTTTTAATCAAGGTTCCACTTTTGGAACTCATACAAATAAAGGCTTTTTTTTCAAGTTTGGCTTCTCTGGTAGATATTTTAGACCATATGACTGAGCAAAAACTCTTTCAGTTAAAGATTCTGCAGTCACCATTATGGATGCTATTGAAAAAATTAAGTTTTCTTTGTCAAGCCTGAGGACTTTTTACATTATGCTGTACCATATTGCTTGACTCCTTTGCAAGGAGCATGTGCTGTCTTTATAACCAGAAAAAAGTACAATTTGCAAGAAACAAAAACCAAAAAACAACCAGATATCTCGGCAGAAGTCCGATTTTTGTCATGTTTGCTTGTTCAGTACTTCACATGTTATTAGATCAATTGAACCTCAGAATAACCCTTTGAGGGAGTGCTCTGCTAGATAAAATGCTGTGCTAATGCTTTGCTATATATATATGTGTGTATAGATTGATCTGATGATTTAACTCAAGCATAAGAAAGCAATATACAGACATATATTTATTTATCTTATTAAATTTCTGTTAATAATTGGTAGAATATAAAATAAGCAAAAGATTGTCTATAAACAGGTGTCCAACTGCTACATCATAATCCTTCACAATATACATACATTTAGATATAGGCTCAGCAAACCAGGGGACACACCAGCTTACCTGGCCCAACTCCAATCAGAGTCCCAGATGGATGCAATAAAAATACCTATATGCATATTTCATTTAATAAGTCTATACTGACAATCAGAGTGAGAAACAAGAATAGCATAATCAATCAAATGATCAAATCAATATTGAACAGTCACAAAATGACAGAAAAATAGAGCAGTTTTATATACAAACTCACCAACATCTAGCTCTTGGCTGGGAAGTCCCGAATTAGCAGCCGATACCAGAGTCTTGATTGAAAACACCTGTGCAGAGCACCCTCTCCCAGGGAGGGGCTTCAGCTGGCCTGACCAGGGACATTCCCTTTTATTGAGCTCATAATCAATGAATTTGATACTACAGATGCCAACTTGTGAGCACTGTGTTAATTCCCAAGGAAGTGGCCAGTCTCCCCAGGAAGGATCACAACACTCCCTGGGCAGTACATCCCAAGGTCTATGCCTCAGTTCCTGAGAAAGTGGCCAGCCTACCCAGGGAGGAACACAGCACTCCCCGGAATGCACTCTACCTGTTCTTATTTGTTAGAAAACTTCCCACAATGTGCCCACTGTTCTAGTTCTCATCATTCCTCCTGAAATATGAAAAGTGTTGACCAGCAAGGCATTGGTTTGCTGATTAACAAAGTCTTCTGCATGATGTTTCACTTTTAGGTTTGAACAATACTCACTAATTTTTTCCCCAATACAGGGAGGTAAAAAGATTTTATTGCTCTCCATTTACCTACATGGATCTCTCATCAGCCCAGTGATTTACCTAAGTGATGCTAGCAGATGCAGAGTTGGATTTTCAATCCAGATTCATGGACTACAAAGTTTGTGGCATTTGCCCGCACTACACTCATATTAATATGAGATCATCCACTGCTTTTCCTCCAGCAAAAGCTGAACACCTGAAAGAACAGGTAGCACATGGATATACTGGGTAGTAATAAAAACAAGTATTTTACCTGAAACATGCCACAGGTAACTCATATCGAGCTTATCAGGTCATTTTGAAAAATAAATTTAGAATGAAATATATGAACATTGTACTCTAAAAGGCTACATTGCACAGGCAAAAAAATGTTAAGGATGACTTTCTATTTAGATGTTCCATCAGCTTTGTCTCCCTCTGGCCTCTCTGGTGACACCATCATTTAGTCTCCCTGCTTGGGTGGTTGACTCTTCACATCCAGGATGCTGAAACACTCAGTGTTTCCTTGAAGTCCTTGTTGTGGAATGTTTAGATGAGAGATTGAGGAGTGGGGCTATGACTGAGTAGAAGATGGCAGCAATCTTTTTGATATTCTACTCATCTTTTACTGTGGGGCAGACAAAGATGAATATGAAAGGTGGGCTGTGCTCATACTGTGTTGGGCAGCAGCTGAAGTCAGCTAGAACTGTGGCTAGGATTGGGGCATAGGAAGCTCTGGTAAGGGCCAGGGATCCTGGGATAATGGCAGTGCTGAAAGCATACCACACCACTTGGATGGCATAAGTATCTGTGCAGGAAAGGCAGAAAATCTGATCAACATCACAGAAGAGGTTGACCTGGTTGGGGATGCAGGAGATTTGTGCAAGGAGGAATGAGGGAACATGGGGTGGGGGAATCTCAAAGACAAGAGATTCCACAAATTTGGGGGCTTGACAGCATATGGAGTGGGCAGCAGATGGCAGAGTATCAAACAAAGGCCATGGTGGTGGGGATGAAGAGTTCAGGGGCAGCCAGGGAGAAGTGCAGCAGCTGTGAACGGAGATGACCCCTTGGGACTAAGAAAACTGGCCAGCACCTTGGGCCCAGTGACAGTGGGTACCAAAACTACTAGGGAGAGGCTGCAGGTGAAGAAGCATGTGGGAGTGTGGAGGTGCCCAGCCAGGGTCACATGTGTGATGAGCGCATTGCTCATCAGGGACAAGAGGTAGACCAGAAGGGAGAGGGAGAGGAGGAGCAGCTGGTCATAGGGGAAGTGGGAAAATCTCAGGAAGACAAATTGAGTGACTCTCTCCATTCAGCCTCGGGTGTCAACTGGACAAGGAGAGAAACAGGTATATGAAGGAATTATCCTCAGTTATTGGTTACTTCTCGGAGCTACCTCACCATTTTGGACACACATTCTCACTCTGAGTGTTTCCTTTAGTTAACTCCTTGGCTGCCTTTCGGCTTCTCCAAAGCAGAGAATTCTCTACATATTTTATTTTTATAGGATACCAATATTCAAGGGCTTCTTTCTTCCCTCATTGAAATAGGTCCTGAAAGGAGCTATTAGAAGAGAGGTCTCAATATCAGCACATCCTGCCGCCATGTTTAGGTTGAACCATGTGTTATTGTTGATTTTCAACTTTTTTTTTAACAGCAAAAACAGCAACTTCATATGATTTATCCCAATAACTCTAAGGATTGTTGAGTGTGCACCCTTGTGCTCTCTCTGTCTCTAAGATTCTTGGACTTGCAGAAGATGTGGAATCTTGTTCTTTCTGCCTCTCCTGCACATGTGGCTGAATCGGTGGCTATGCCTTATGCCATCAGCCCTCAGAAGGTGGGTTTGGGTGTGTGGATGGGCAGAGGTGCTTCAGGGAGATTTCTGGACTATGGATGTTAGAGCAGAGTTGGAGAGAACTTGCCCAGTGGAGGACTAAGAAGAGAACACATTTTAGAATGAAAGGGTGAATTGAGCCTGGGATTCTCAAATGGGAATTTGGGGATAGGTTAGGATTTTTAAAGGGAGAATACACTCTTTTTGATATGTGCTTGCACCCAAACTGACCAGAAAAACAAGTTTCAGGGGAAATGCAGTCTGTGGGTTTGAAATTAACCAACGACAGATGAAGAGTACCTCATCAGGATACAAGTTTTACACAGATTTCCAGTTCTTAAAGCTGTCTTCCTCTGAAGTGTCTCTAAAAAAAACATTTAAAATATTCACCACTAGGAATAAGTTAAATACACTATACATTTAAAAAAACATGGAAAATTGGTTTGACACAATGTAAAGTAAAAGAAAGATATGATTTTAAACCTTTTAGATTCAATGTGATCCATGTTCCCAAGACATCAGGTTATCAGTGACTTTTTTTTTTTTACCAGTGACTTTTAAATGTAACTTTTTGTGCTTCCAAATATTTTATGATAAATACACTTTAAATATCATAAGGGATTGTTTTATTTTGCTATTAAAATATTTATTTTATTTTGATGTCAGAAATATAATGTTATTGAGAAAAATTAGAAAAACTAACAAGTATTAAAATGAAAGTAAGAATCTTCTGAAAATTTTCCATTTAGTGATAGGCATTATTCATATTCTTGAGTGTTTACTTACTGGCTATTTTATTTGCACACCTGCATTTACACATGCACACACAGAAATACACACTTGAAGCCACGAAGGGACACATCCTAGATGTTCACCCCTTGCTTTCCATCCTCCTCTGTCACTCTCCAGAGCCTCGTCTCTTTGGCCAGTGGTGCCACCACCCATCAGTTACCCATGCTAAGAATGTGGATTCATGTCTTATGACACCTTCTCCCTCTCTCTCTCTTTCCCTGTCCCCCTGCTCCACTCTTTTGAAAATTTTTGAGGTATATTTTACCTCAGAAAAATTTTCCAATTAGTTTCATCTTCTCTGTTCTTATTGCTACAGTTTAAAATAAAATCCTGATCTTCATTCTCATTGAACAATGCAACCGTTCCCTGAAAGTATTCTGTTCATTTGCACACAGTAACAAAGGGGCTTCCTATTTTTCATGCTATTCCTATGCCTAAAATTCTCTATTGATTCTGTATTATTAAAAAATATAGTTATCACCTATTGGAGTTTCTGAAACTTTATATTAATTATATATATATATATATATATAATATACATTATGCATATATTATTGTCACAAAACCCTTGCAAGGTAGGCAGTACTACCTTCATGACACAGCTGTCATGACTTGAGACTCAGAGCTGTTGGTATTTAGTAAGAGAGAGACCATGGCTCTAACTCAGTCTCTGTGGTTTGGGGTTTCTGGTGTCTCTACAAACCAGTCTGCCTAGATGACAAGGTCTTTAACACTCTCCACAGTTGGACCCAACTTACCTTTTCCATCTCATGAATCTTCACTCCCCTAAATCAAGTTCGGGTCACCTGGCCTCGAGGAACTTCTCACAGGTTTCGTTTCATGCCTGCATGCCTTTGCAAATGCAGGACTGTTTCCTGCCTAAAAACTCCTATTTATCCACAAATTCTCAGTCGAATGTTACCTCTTTTGGAAAGCCTTTCTCTGTTTCTTGAATGTTGAATGCTTCATCCTTGGTGGCTCTCTACAGCACTTTATTTACTCCATACTCATGACACATGGCAACATGCCATGATGCATTTGTTTACATCTGTGTTTTCAGTGCTGGACCTGAGCTTCAGGCAGGAACTGGTGTTTCTCAAAGTTGAGGGCACTGTTGGAATGATGGAGCAGTGTCTGAGAGTCAAATGAGGACTTACTGGTTCATCACTGAGACCATTCCTAACTGCTAGACAGCTTCCATCGCCTCCAAAGTGTCCTGCATTCCCACCAGACGGTTCTTCCTGGACCACCGCTCATCCCATCCTTTTCCTGCTGAAGGCACAATGGCTCCCCATAAGACTTATCCAGATCCTGTTCCTCTGCTTAGCATTCCATTGCAGATCCAGAATAACCCGGCCCCACTCCTTTATCCATGGGGCCAGTCATATTTGCCAGTGGAAATTTTCCAATTTCTCCCATATGTATTCTAAATTCAGACTTTCTAAGGTGACCTGCCATCTTCATCTGAGACATGCCATCACATGTCTAGAAGCAGAGCTAACACTGCAGGCTCTCCAGGTCCTGCCGGTGAAAGAGGAGGCCTTGTAGGAAGGGGCAGGTACCGATATGGGACAGGGTTCACGAAGAAGGACCTGCCCCACCTGTGGCCTTCTGGTGGGCTTTCCTCCCTGAAGCTAAGGGGCAGTCAGGGTTCGTAAAGAAGGACCAGCCCCACCTGTGGCCTTCTGGTGGGTTTTCTGTGGGTTTTCCTTCCTGAAGCTAAGGGGAAGGAGTACCTGCAGAGCGGGGCTGACTTTGGCCCCCTAGCTGGGTATCCTCCCAGTCCCCAGCTTGCTGAGCGGTGGCATGCTAGTGAATTAGGGAAGGAGTTTTGGGGGACACGATGGGGTGAGGCTTCCAAGTGGAGAAGAGCCAGAACTCCTTCCTCGAGCTATTGCTTTCCAGGGTTGTGGGTGATGGATCCCACTTGTAGGTACAGGCCCTGGTGTCATGGGGGGCAGATGATATTAAGGTCCTGGGGGCAGCAGGAGTCAGGATGAGGCCACCAGCTGAGAGGTGACCGCATGGTGAAGCAGAATGGGTGGCCCAGACTTAGGGCGCTGGCCACCACCTTCTAAATCAATCACACCAATAGCTGGAGCAAAAGGCGCCACCAAGGAGAGGAGGACATACTACCTTACAGTGTGCTGAGCCTTCCCCTCTCACCACCCCAGCGCCGGAAGGGGCGAGGAGGGCGCTGGGCAGAGCCCTGGACCAACTCTAGCACTGGCTCTCAGGTTGGGGTTTAAAGAAGAGCTTTGAAGTGAAACATGACCTAAGCCTAGGTGAAAAGGCCTTTGTTTGTAAATTACACCTAAGCCTTAAAGGCGAAGAAAATAAATGGTTCTACTAGCCAGAAGAATATATTTAAAAACTAAAAGTAACTGACAAGTTAGGTAACCCAACTAAGGGCCATTAAGGAGGTCTGCTGTTCTGTGGGAACGGGATCAGCAAGCTTGGTTTGTGGCATTACCACAAATACAGGCTGTTTTGCATTTATGCTCCATACATGGACTCTTCTTGGTAAATCTACATTCCATTAATTCCTGCTGCACATTGGATGCTCAGCCATCTAATGGTTGGGGTTCCCTTTAGGCAGCTTTTCTTATTGTCCTGGGAAGCTCCAGGTTCCTCCTGCTTTGCTTATACTTGGCTATACTTCCCTGGTTTTGTAAAGTAGCAGCCTTCCTGCCTGCCTGCCTGCCTCCCTGCCTCCCTACCTCCCTGACTGCCAGCCTCCCTCCCTGCCTCCCTGTCTCCCTGTCTGCCTGCCTCCCTGTCTGCCTGCCTGCCTGCCTGCCTGTGTTCCTCCTTTCCTTCCTCCCTTCCTGTCTCCCTCCCTTCCTGTCTCCCTCCCTCCATCCCTTTCCTCTCCCTCCTTCCTTTCTCCCTCCCTTCTTCCCTTCTCCCTCCCTCCTCCCTTTCTCACTCCCTCCTTCCCTTCTCCCTCCCTCCTTCACTTCTCCCTCCCTGCTTCCCTTCCTCCTTCCCTTCTCCCTCCCTGCCTACTTTCCTCCTTCCCTTCTCCCTCCCTTCTCCCTCCCTCCCTCCCTTCTCCCTCCCTCTCTCCTTCCTTCCCTTCTCCCTCCTTCCTTCCCATCTCCCTCCCTCCCTCTCTCCCTGCTTCCCTCCCTTCTTTCCCTCTCTCTCTCTTTTTCAAAATAGGAATAACCCTACTTAATTCTGAGCTCTAGGAGGGAAGATCTAGCTTATCATCATTAATTATACCCCAAGTTTCTTTTCCTATTCCATTTCCCATGATCAAACACCCCTGGAGGCCTTAGGCATTAGGGAGGGTCAGAATGAACTTTTGTTGTAGGGAAAGCAGTTAGAAAAACCAACTGAGGAATAAGGGTCTGGAGCGAAGCCCCCCACATCCTCTTCTCCCACTCCCTTTTCAGAACTGCATCCTGGCTGAGGTGTCGGAGGCCCTAGAAGGTGTCAGGTATCCTCCAGTTTGCCATCAGTCCTCAGCCCCCAGGTCCTGCGATGGTCACCCGCACAGGGGGTGCTGTTGAACATCTTCTGTGTGGGACTGTCCCCCCATGGCCCACCCACACAGAAGCGAGTCGCCGAGTCGGTGGAGTCAGCCGCTGGCACCCTGAGAGCCCTGGGGAGCAGCACATCTGTCGTCTGCCAGGGGGCAGGCTGGTGGGGCCAGGGATTCCTGTCCTGCTCCTGAGAGGTCAGCTAGAACTTCTAGAGACCCTTCAAGTGCCACACAAGGTCCTGCACCCAGAGCCCCCCACTCCCTAAAGGCCATGGCTGCGGAGTGTGTTTCATGCAAACGTCTTTCGGTGCTGTTGGACACAAACATTTTCTCTCAAGCTGAAAATAAGTCAGAGAATTTAAGAAAGTTCTTCCTTGTGGGGGTAAAGCGAGCCAAGGAAAGCATGGAAAAGGCAGCAGCACTTTTCCTGAGCACACCGTAGGGCTTGAGGAGACCCTCTTAGGCAGTGGCTGCGACAGGAAACGAGCACCTTGGAGGGTGAAGAGAGATCGTGGCCGTGAATGGTAGTTTTTTTTCAGTTTGAAGACAACACTTCCAACTGGAGGGCTGCTTCAGAGCCAAACTTTTATAAAATATGTTTACTGTTGGACTCTTCCTTCAGATTGAAAATGCATTTTCAGGAAGGCCGGGGAGTATGAAACAAACAAGCATTTTATTCAGCCATCCAACCATTCATGCATTTTTAGTCAATCTTTCAGGAAACATTTCTGAAGCAGCTCCAGTGTGCTAGGGAAGCAAAGATATTACCTACTTCTAGACTGTAGTCTATTGAAGAAGAGAACAGGACCATGTAAAGTTGTTAGAGAAAACATAAGGTACTATGATTCGTCTTGGTAAAATTTTGCTGGATCGGATACCATCTCTTGTGTATAAAATGAATTGTTGACCCTCAAGAAGCTTTGGAAGGTAAGAGATAAAATAGTATTTTGAGGGAGGCCCACGAGGTCTTGCTGTTAGAGACTCCTGGATGCCAGGCCCTGAGTTGTCTGGGGAACTAGTAATCAGGTGACATCACTGGGCTCCGACTTATGAAATATCTTAGCGATGTGGGACCATGGGATGTGTGCTTTATTTTCCAAGTGGAAGTAGTGATGCGGAGTGGAATATACGTGCAACCCTCACCAAATGTGAGCGTGAGATGCCTGTTGTGAATTTGCAGGTGCCTGCCCTGTCCTTCACTGCCTGTCCCTGCCATGCTGACCGCCTCCCTTTACTCAGGGGTCCACTGCCCTGGCTGACATCACTTTCCTACCATGGCTGTGGGAAAGGCACCCTCTGTTCCCATCCGGCTTTTCTTGGCAAAGGCTCAGGCTCTCCCAGAAATACCCTCAGTGTACTTAGACCAAGTTGTAGCTTTACCAGGAGAATTTAGTGTAAGGGAAGATGAATACAGTGCAGAGAATTGTTTATTTATAAAAAAATGTTTATATCAACCTGCACATACCTGAATGTCTTTGTCCCAGGGCCAGGTGAACACCATACATTTATCTGGAGCTGCTATGACCTTTTCACATCTGTGGCTCAGGCAATACTGACTGGGGTTCCCAGGACACCAAGGAATGTAGGATAGGATCCGTGTGATATAACACCCAGTTCCCAAGACCTCATTTCTTACCCAGGATGATAAATGAGGAAAGTACCGCTGCCCGCAGAAAATCATCACCTCCACCCATTGGACTGGGGTCGGGATTGGTGTCCTCAATAAGACAATTAAAACTGTTCTGACAAGATGTTTGCCGAATATCTCTCAAAGTAAAGATTATTCAGACTGAGCCATGGTAAACTTGATTCCTTTCTGAAGCACTGTTTCTCCTTTAGCTTTATGTTTAGAGCAGACTTGCCCCATGTTAGGACCATGAAATGGCTGCTGACAAACTTTAATTTCCTTCAATTTGTGCTGTGTGCAAATTGCTTTGTTCACGAGGACTCTTATATCAACCACAAAAATTGTTGCGAGAAGAAGAAAGGCAGTGCGTGAAATTGATGGGAGTGTATAAAATATTTGAGGCATGTTCCTCTTGTCCAGTCCAAAACTTTGCAGCCGGACTCCTAGCGAGTTTGTGCTTTGGGGAGGGGAAAGGTGGTGACCCAACTGAAGTCTGTCAAAGTCATGCTCCCTGTTTTTCCATGTGGAGAACTTTCTAGGTGCCAAAATAAAAAGTGTGTGTGTTTTAAAGGAGCTTATACTGCAGTTAAGCAAATGTAAGGTATACCCTAATACAGAAAAAAATCTTACAATTATTAAGAAAAGCAATCCAAATCAAAATGAGTGAATTGTACGAAAAGGTAAATCACAGAAGAAGAAATAAAAACAGACAGATGGAGGAAGAGATTCAACTTCATTACTTGTTAAGAAAATGCATATTAAAAGAACAATGAGTTAACACATCCACACATCAGACTGGGAAGTACTTTAAAGGTGCATTAGGATCCAGTGCTGGAAATTAGGTATTTTTCATGTGCTTTTGAGCAGCCTCTTTGGAAAGCAATTTGTCAACATTTATTAAAAATTTAAAAGTGCATATATTTTAGGCCAGGAATCCCACTTCTGGAAACTTATCTACTGAAAATGAAAGATCAGTAGGTGACGATATGTAAAACAAAATGCTTATTGCAGCTGCTTGTAATAAGACACCCTGAAAATAATCTAAACGCCATTTTACGGAAATGGTTGAATTAAATATGTTACATACATGTTATGAATGCTATGGGTATTAAAATGGTGAGGTAATTACATAAGCGCGGACAGCATGTTTGTATTTATAAGTGTGTTTGTATACTCATGGAAGAAATTACAGAAACATGCACGGCAGATATTGAACATGAGGGTTACGTGAGGGAGCTGGCAGAGAGGCATAAGGTTTGCGCGGGAAGAGACGAGCAGGGGTAGGTCACAGGAGGCCCCTGCTCCCCCTCCAGGGAAGGAGGGTGGCAAAGCGCAGGACAGCACCCTGGTGGTCGGGGCGCCAGCAGGCGGGACCTGGCGGGCGTTGGCCGGTGGACATTTACGCAGGGAAGAGACGTGCGCGGCCGGCTTGGGCAGGGGGCGCGGTCTCTCGGTGACCCGCCGTCACCCTCAGCTTGGAGACGCCCCGCGTGCGCCCATCTCCTGCCCAGCGCAAGGACTTCGCGCCCGGGTCGGGAACAGACAGAGCAGCAAGGGAGCCAGAGCCGTGAAACTCACCTGAGCACTTGGGAGCATTTCGGGTGCCTGGTGGAGGGGTGGACCGCGCAGGCTGTGCCTCCCTGTGGGGGCGGGGGCATCTGCGTTCATCATCCTGTCCTCAGAGCACGGTGGACGCTTCCAGCCCTGAGCTTAGGGTGTATTTGTGGGCCCCAGGGAAAACAGCAGGCTGTGCTCTGCTTCCACAAGGAGGACGCACAAATTTTTTAAAAAAACCAAAAAGATGGTTCTAAATGGCCCAATGCCACACGATACGAGAGCATTTACATAAAATCATATTCTGAGGTGTTTTCATGCAAAAAGATTTCAGTATAGGGAGATCTGCATCTCCTGCTTTATAAGGGCATCCTTGAGGAGTGTGAAGGTGCACACACATTGTTTAGGGCAAAAGTAAATCTGAGAGTAACGTGTATATTGTGAGATTATTTTGGTAAAAGAAAACATGTAAGCTCTTAATTCAATCAGCCAACCAACAGCTAATCCCCCGGTGTGTGCGTACACGTGTATGTGTGCACACATGTGCCCATGATTTTAGGTCGGTAGGGTGCACCTGTATGTACCCACGCATGTGCACACATGTATGTACACGTGTATGCATGCACATGTGTGTACGTGTGTATACATGTGTATGTGTATGTACATGTGTGTATATCAATTGGGTGGAATGTTAGTATACGTGTGTGTGTATATCAGATGCATGGAGAAAGAATACTCATTTTCTTTTAGAGACTACTATTTATTTGATATGTTACATAAGTGTGTATACATATGCTTGGGCAGGAAAAATGTATGCAGGGATACATATCCACTGGTTTCCTGTGTAGGAGGGGGAGGGACCGGAGGCATAATGGTTGGGAGAGATGACTATATTTTTCTTTATTCATCTTTTTTCATGTGTTACAATATAAATCTATTACCTTTGTAATTTTTTAAATATAAAAGAAATATTAAAAAACAATTTACATGAAAACTAGTAAACATGTTAAAATTTAAACATGGTAAATATTTTAAATGGCAAAAACTTGAAAAATGTATGCAGTGAAAATTCCATCTTTCTACCACCCAAGATCTCTGATCCTTTGGACTCTAGATGCATCTGCGTCAGTAGCTTCTTGACTGCGCTCAAACATGTGTTACCGTTACATTGTTTTTAATGCAAATGGAGACTTACTAGTACTGTTTTCACCTTATTTTTCCTGTTTAACAAAATATCATAGAGATCTTTGGCATCTATGGAAATGATTTATAGGAGAATAACTTTGCATGTTAGTATAAATAAAGGAAAAAGTATTTAGAGACACCAACATCATGACAGTGTGGTTCCATGAGTTGGATGAAGTGTTTGTGGTGAAGGAAGAGAGAATATTCATTTTTCTTTACAGACTACTATTTTATTTGAGTTTTTCTGGTAAGAATGTATAACATTTATGATTTAAACCGTTAAATTAAAGGGTAGGGCAGCATTTACTGTGGGCTACAGGCACTAGACCCTGTATTAGTTCACAGAGTTATAACCTTGTGTTTATTGAACAGGGAGATGGAGGCTGAATTCAGGGTCTGGCTTAGAAATGAGAAGTGGCTTGAGAAGTGAAGACAACAGCCTGAATTCCGTGGAGGGTCACAGTGGGAGACAAAGTTGGACTTTTACTTTCTAACAACTGCCAGTTTCCTTTTTGAAGCAGGCTCAGCAGCGGAAGACAGTGCTGGTCATGTAAAGTACTCCTGCTAAAGGTGACCTCTGTTGAAGCAGTTGCCTGCGGTGGTGAGAGGATGGGTTGGGAGGCTGTGGGTTGGGGAGTGAGAGCTGAAGGCAGATTTCTGAGTGAACAACAATTAGAGGTGGGGGATTTAAAGACCAGGCAGAGGAATGAAGAGGACTAGGAGTTCTGGGAATCAGGCTGGGGACCAGGAGATGCCTGGTGGAGAGGAGAGCATTGGTCCGCATGGGGTAGAAAGGTGAGCTCCCTTATGCCTCTCTTGGCTTACACTCCATAAGGTCTAGCCCCCAGCTTAGGAACCTCTCTGGAAAAGGGCAAGGGCTGCAGGGCTCTGGCTCCCACTTGTTCACTTGAGGCTGATCCACGGAAAGTCTGTAGTTGGTTCTCCTAATTGGTTCTCTGGGGCTTCTCACCTCTTGGCAATTGCCAGCCTTCCTTTGCAATCAAGGATAGAATAGTCTGGGAGTTAGAGAAGGGGACAGAGGGCAGAGGCGAGGATGGGTCTGGAGAATGTAGAGTGACAAAGGTGACATTTCTAACCAATGCCCTGCATTATTTTATACTGACCTCAAGGAGGGAAGAAGCCATGGGTGGGACACTCACCTCTCTGATGTCTTACGGCAAGTTGCGGGACATCTTTTCGGTCTTGCCTTCAGACAGCAGGGCTGCTATTCCAGGTGGGTTTCCTATTTTTGTATAATTCTTTAGAGCTTAGTTCACAGATACTTTAAGAAACAAAAGATTTGATCTTTATAGGCTTTTCTCCTTCAATGAGTAACGTATTTCAATTAACCCAGAGAGTCAAAGAGCCTCTTTTCAAAGGCACTTTAGGAAATTCCCATTTTCCTCTGGAATTCTACTGTTGCTTCTTCCTCCATTGGACCTTAAAAATTGATTTCTATTCTTTCCTGCTGCATCCAGCTTATTTTCTTTATCTCCTCTTTCTTGGAGATGGAGAACTGTAGATATTCATACTCTCCAAGTTTCAGTAGTTATGATATGTAGTAGGGAGAGGAAGGAGACCCTCATGCCAATTTTTTTTTTCACGGTGGGAATGTGTTCTACTTTCTCAAGGTGTAACAAAACTGGGATATGCCTAAATTAATGCTGTTTTCTTATAAACTTTTAAAAGTATATTCTCTGCTATTATGGAGTAATTGCAGAAGAGGTTTAAAGAGTGTTAGATAAAAAATCGAAGTAAATTATTTTTTTTACTATTTTCTTTTCTGTTTATAAAATTACACATTTAGCAGCTACTGCAAAATATAAAGGAAAATATTTTTTTTTCATTTCCAAAGTTAAACTAAAATTCAATTTGTTTATAATTCTTCAAAAAGTTTTGAGTTTTCTTTCACTAGTTTTTTTTTTTTGTGTGTGTGTGTGCAAATGTATATATTTATATATGCATTTTACTTAGCAGTTCAATATGGGGATAGGAAGTAGAATTATCCTTCTGTTTGAACTCATGTACAAGTGGATCACACAATCTTTGTCTCATTTGAAAGCAGCTTAATATCCTGAGCTGTCCTTTCTATCTTTATTTCACTTTTTGCTTCCATTCCCATCTAAACCATCATTTTCTAACCACAGCCTTGAACAAGTCAGCATCGTTTAACATTTGCTCAGTGGCATAATAAAGATAAATGGTACCTGGGGGTATTATGATGTGTTTGTTCTCTCTCTTTCACAGGAGGTGAGATTTACAAACATTGGAGTCTGGTGCCCGCAGATTGGCACACAGGGACTTATGCCTCTGACTGCTGCGTCTTCTCTACCTTTTTGCATTTAGAGGCTAATGGAACTTCCTTTCCTTTGGTTCACTTTACTTGCTCTTGTTCTCATTGTGCATTCCCTGAAAAAAAGTCTTCAGGATGGTTGGAAAGAGAGAGATGATAAATTCTTTTTTGAACAAAGTCATGGAATAGATTATAATACACACATCAGTTTTGCAACAAAATCATGAAATTTATGTTTGTCCTTAATGCCCAATCCTCTGCTTTACCTCTTCCTGATTTCAACTAGTTAAAGGGTTGTCAAAGTAAAAGAAGGGTTATGCTTTATTTATGACTGGAAGATGCATGAATGGAAGATTTAGGGAAGCAATATTGGCTCACTCTAGGAACAAATTGCTAACAGTTGGAATAGAATTACTGTGGATTGTCTGGGGAGGTGAGATGTTGAGCTGTTTATTATTGGAAACATTCTAGCCTGGTTTGGATTCCTACCTCTCCTACTGGGCAAGAATGCTGTAGAAAGAATCCAAGGCTCATATTGGGCTAGATAAAATAGTCTAGATTTAAACGAGGTCCACAGAAGGGGTCTTGTCACAAAGAAGTGCAGATTGAGGCAAAGAGTAAAGGTAAAGCTTCTAGAGGTAGGAGCTGGAGGTTGGTGAAAGAACCTTTGGGATTTCTAAGTCCACAAAGCAGAAGACTCCTCTCTGACCATTCCACATAGTCTTGTATTAGAGAACAGGTGGTTTTAAGCATTAGGTATTTGTTAAGACTTCATCTTTGTGCAGGAGTTGGTTGGGTGCTGTGATGGATATCAAAAATTAGTCCCTGTGTTAAATGAGCTTGCATTCTTTTGGGGAGGAGAAAGTGCATACAATTCCAGGCTTCAACTCTTGTCACCTAGGGTCTATTTACACAATTCTATCTAAATGCAGGTAGGACCACTCTGCCCTACTGCTTAAAAGCCTCTAGGTTTGCCTTGTCGCCTACAAGATAAAGGCACAGCACCTTCTCATGATATGAAAGGCTCTGTGCTCCGATCCTGGCCCACCTCTATAGCCTTCTCTTCCCCCATTCCTGACCTCAATCCAACTGGAGAGGGTGGGAAGCAGGTTCAGGGGAAAATTTTCAGACCAACCATAGAATAATTGATTGTAACCAGGGAAGATAACAGAGTTTGGTGTTGGACATGCTGATTTTGAGCTGATGACAGGAAATCTCAATGGATACATGTAGCAGGCATTTGGGAGTTATTATGTGGGAGATGCTTAAGAGGGATCTCATGGTGGTTATGCAGATTGGGGTGAACTTCATGACATGTTAGACACCATGGGTTGAACTAAAGGATAAAGGACTTTGAAAGACTGAAAGAGTGAGTTTGGATAAGCATTCTGAGCCTTAGAGAATACCCACAATTAAGGAATGCAGGGAGGAATTGGAGTTGGGGGAGAAATTAAAGGAATTGCAGTGGGGGAAGCAATTAAAAAGAGGGACAGATGAGGACTTGTGCAAGTGATTTTTGTTTTGGAGACTCATTCTGATCTTTTTCTTTTAAGCCCACTGGTCCTAGCTTTAGTGTAGAAGATACAGAGATACACTAAAATTTCTCCCCTAATCATCACGAAGGAGAAACTTGGATGATCCACATGGGAATTGCCTCCATAGGAAGCCAGTCTGTTTCTGAGTTTGTCCTTCTTGGCTTCTATGGCATCCCTGAACTGCACCTCCTTTTCTTTGTTGTGTTTACTGTCATCTATGTCTCCATCATCCTAGGGAATAAGCTCATTGTGGGGCAGTGATTAGCTCCCAGAGGCTCTACACACTCATGTATTTCTTCCTGGCTAATCTGTCCTTCCTGGAGCTCCTCTGCACTTCCACAGTAGTGCTGAAAATGCTGGAGGGCTTCTTGCAGGAGGCAGCCATCTCAGTATCTGGGTGCTTGCTTCAGTTCTTTATCTTTGGCTCTCTAGCCACAGTTGAGTGCTTTCTGCTGGCTGTCATGGTGTATGATTGCTACCTGGCGATCCTGTCAGCTCCGCTACCTGCTCCTGATGGGACCCAGATGGTGCATGGGGTTGGTGCTCACAGCCTGGCTCTCTGGTTTCCTGGTAGATAGACTGGCTGTGGCCCTGATTGTGCAGCTGCAGTTCTGTGGCCCCAACCGTATCAACCTCTTCTACTGTGACTTCCTTCCCCTGGTGGAGTTGGCTTGCTTGGATCCCAGGGTGGCTCAGGTGACAACATCTGTTCCCTCCTCCATCTGCCTCACTCTTTCCTTTGGACTGATTCTGACATCTTAGGCCCAGATCCTGGTGGCCATACGGAGAGTTCCAGCTGGGGCCAGCAGGAAAAAGGTTTCCTTCACCTGCTCCTCTCACCTGGTTGTAGTGCCCATGTTCTACGGAACCCTCTTGATCTTGTGTATTAACCCCCCTGCTGCCCACTGTCTGCTCCTCTCCAAGGTCTTTCCCTGCTCTACTCGGTGCTCACCCCCATCTTCAAACCCTTGGTTTATGCCCTGAGGAACAAGGAGGTTCACTGGGCTCTGAGGAGGCTTCTCTACATCAGGCAAGCTGAAGCACCTGATTGAAGGAGGGGGGCAAAGACTTTTGTTTTGGACTTTGCACACCTCCAAAGGGAGGTCTTACAAGATTGGTTGGAGAAGAATAACTTTGTTTTATTCTGATGCTACCTTCTGACATTTTCTATAGTTATTCTAGAAGTGAGGATGGTAGGGCAACAATTTTCAGGTGCTATATTAAAAAGTATTTTAAACTTTATAAGTTTTTTATTAATTAGCCCATGAATAATTAATATAGAAAAACAGAAAATGAAGATGAACAACAATAGCAACATCAAAACAAGCCTAGAAATAGAGGATATATTATTATTGTATGACATTCCAGATTTGTTCTACACATATGTATGTACATATAACATGTTGGATTATAGAGTTTATATCTGCTTTTCCATTGAATACCATGTTATATGACCATCTTTCTATATTAATAAATACTTTATTCCTCTAGGCTTCATTGTAAGGCTAAACATGATTTGTTTAGATAATATTCTATTTTTGGAATTTTCAGTTGTAGTCAAGTCTTACCTATACAACATCCTTCACATCTGTACTTTGCCCAAATAAGCTCTTAGGAGTATAATTGCCAGGTCTAAGGATATGCATATTTTTAAAACTTAAAATTGAATATATTTTACTTTTTTACTTTTAAATTTTTATTCTAGAAAATTTCAAACAAAAGGAGAGAGAATTGCATTATGAAACCTCTTGTAGCTATCAGCAAACTTCAATGTTTTGCCAACCTTATTTCAACTCCTTACAATTCCATTTATTTGCTTGAAAATTTTAAAGAAAATTCTAGACATTGTGGCATTCCACATGCAAATATTTCAGTATATTTTCTGACTGATAAAGACTTAAATAAAAATATATACTCACCATGCCATTATGATACTTAGCATAACTAATCAGTATTTCCTTAATATCATCAAAACCTCAAATCATGTTCAAATTTCTCTGGTTACTCAATGATTCCTTTAAGTGATTTCTTAAAATTAAGATCTAAATAAGGCTCACTCAATGCAGTTTATTGGTAATGCTTCTAAGTTCCCTTTATTTTATAATAGTCTTTTCCTTCCATTTTTTCATGCCAGTGACTTATTGGAGAAATCAGGTTATTTATCACATTGAATATCCCATATTCTAAATTAAGCTTATTGAGTACCTGTGGTTTAAATTTCTATCTCAATATTTTGTATTTCTTATAAATTGATAATGAGATATAGAAGCTTGTTTATATTTCAGTTAATTTTTTTCCAGTAAGGACATGCTAAAGTTGCTATATTATTACTCCAACATCTTGAGGCACACATTGTTTAATTGTGCCACTTTTGGTAATGTTATTTTTGTTATTGACCACTAGACTCAGCCTGATCCACTTATTACTCAGCTCTTAATTATTTAGGTTTTATTTATTACGTTTGTTCAGCAAAAATAATATGCTCTATGCATCACTCAAATAATGGATTTTTCTTTCAGATGTAGACTGTCAAACGATGACTCAGAGAAAGGATTTTTGCATTTCATTATAAAGAGGAACTTATATGGGTAATATTATTTTATTCTATTAAAAAACAGAGTATTTAAAAAATCTTCCTATCCTTGCCTTTCTTCAAAAATTCAGCTGTGACTACTAGGAAAGCCACAGAAACTCTCAAACATAGCACAAACACACAAATATACAAAACATCCAAAAAATGAGGGAGAAAATGGGGAAAGTGTATAGAACACATTTATTTTCCCTTATTAATGGTGGTATTGATAGGGGTAGTATTGAAGGCAGTAATTTGTAAGGCGACTCTGATGACAACGATGGTGAATTGACTATTGAAAGGGGGTGATGAGGATCTTGATTATTAAAACCACTGATGGAAATGGCCACAGTGCAGAGCGGGTGTAGCTCAGTGGCTGAGTGCCTGCTTTGCATGTATGAAGTCCCGGGTTCAATCTGATACCTCCTATTTAAAAAAAATGATGAAATGTCCACAGTGATCAAAACAGTGGTAGTGATGGCAGTGGTTAATCGAGAATCATTAGCATTCGAGGGCAGTATAAAAAACAGGGAATTCAACTTACTCTTACCCGTGAATATAAATCAAAGCCCACACCTGGAGGGGGAACCTCGATCCTGTCCCCAGGGCTTCTGCTTCAGTGTTTTTTCCAAGCACTCATGTGCTGCCTGTGACGGTCTTGGTGCTAAGTGACTGACTCAGATGTCCTGGTGAAGTGGGGAGTGTTTGGTTATGGGGATGAACTCTACACCTGAGAAGGTGCCACACCCAGAATCCTTTTAAATGAACCTCAAACCCTTCTTTCTCTGGCTATCAACTAAAGGGTTTAGAGCGGGATTGACCAGGCCATACATAATCGCAGCAGCCAGCTTCCCAGGGGATTGAGAACATGATGGGGGCTTCAGGTGGGTGGCAAAGACTGTGCTGCCGAAGAGGATGACTGTGGAGAGGTGGGAGTCCATGGAGCCAGGGCTTTTTTTTTCCCCATATGCTGACAGAACCCTAGTCACAGCATGGAGAATATGTGCATATGAACCTGGGATGCAGAGGAGTGGGCCGATATGTAAAAGCCTAGTCAGAGCCATCACCAGAGCAGGAAATCCTCAAGAGGGGACCAAGATCACAGAACAAGTGGGGAACCTCCTGATTATTGTTGACGGATAGTCGGCATAGCATCTAGGTCTGGGCCTCTCCCCATGACCCACCCACCAGCCACCCAGTCTGCAAGGACAGTGCAGACAATGGCAGATGGCAGCAGAGTGGTCCATAGCCATGGCCGCCAGGCAGCTTGCCCATATTAGCAAAGAGAGCAGAGAAGTGTCATTGGCCAGCCACCCAGAGAAGGACATGCATCCATGTCTAAAGTCTCTAAGATTTCCTTTAGGAGGTGAAGCTGAGGTTGACGAGGGAGAGATGGCTGAGGAGGAGGCACATGGCGGCGTGGAGGCCAGCACCAACAGCCAGGGAAGCAACAGATTCCCCAGGGAGCCCAGCACATGGAGCCAGGAGAACCTAAAGAGGAGTTGCTGCTGCTCTGGGCCAGTGGGCATGCCAGGAGGACAGCATCAGGGCTCTTGCTGTTGTTCATCCTGGGTCACGGTAAGAAGGGAATAGCACGAGGAGGAATCACTTGCTGTCAGGCACGGGGGCGGGCAGTGCCCTCGGCCCTGTCTCCTGGCAATGGGTTTCCTTTATGCTGCCCTTCCAAGGAATGGGGAAAAGAAACCAAAATAGCAGTGGGAAGAGTAAGAGATGGATTTCATAAAGGATGATGAAAGTGAGGAGGTACAACGATGAGAGGTTGAGGGGAACAAAGAGGCTTCCTGGAGCTCTCCAAGTGCGGGAAGGATCTCCCTTATTAAACTTTGTGTTGTGGGATAGTGAAACTACTTGTTTGTGACTCTGTTGTTATCACTAGACCATTGAAGGGGGCATCCCAGTACTAGCTCAGTGCTGGGCACATAGTAGGAGTGCAGCAAATGCTCCTAAGTATCTACACAGTTACTATTCTGGTTTAAGCTGTTGTTGACTGACTGGAGTACAACCAACTTCCCACCCGGTTTACTGTGCCCAGGCCGGGCCAGTACAACACATTCTCCACAGTGCAGCTGAGTTTTTTGAAACAATTTATTGAAGTATATCATTCATACATGAACATACATAAACTATTAGTGTTCAGTAAACACCATGAACTTACAAAATAAACATGCATAATATCATACAGGGCTCCCACACATCTCCCCCGCCCCCACAAACACCCTGCATTGCTGTGAAACATTTGTGAGTGATCTTTAAAAGAGTATCATCACCAGTGCCAAAGATGTACTGTTGGTCATGGGGGGTAAGGAAAAAATGTGCCAAGTGTATGCTAGTTGGTGGTAACAGTCTGATGATGTTATCCCACAATCTGTAACAAATGTTCCACCATGGTGTGGTGTGTTGGTGAAAGGGTGCTGTATGTGAATTTTGCACATGTGCATGATTGTTTTGTAAGTTCACAACCTCTGTAATAAAAATATATTTTAAAAAAGAATATGATCATATCACTTTGTTTAAAAATAGTTCTCTAGAGAACCATTGTTCTATGGAAGACACAAAAACCACAAAATCCCTAACATGCCTTACAAGGCTCTGAGGTCACCTCGTACCCTGTCCGCCCGTTCTCTGCTGCCTTTCGGCCCCTCAGGCGCACGGTGGCTCTTTCCCTTACTCTGCACTAGTCGCTGCCTACCCTTCCAATCTCAGGCCGCTTGCTCTTTGCCTCCCACCTCTTACATGCATTTCAGAACCTTCAGAGAACTTACCTCATTTGTAACATGGAGGGCTTAATCACGTTTATGTTGTTTAAATACTTGCTATTTCGTTAATGTTGGTCTCCCTCACAAGGCCGTAAGGTACATTATGGCAGGGATTTAATGTTTTTTTCTTTCCATTGTATCCTCAGCGCTTGGCATGCAAAAGCCAGTCAATATTTGTCACAAAATGAATAAATAAATAAATTAAAGGATAATGCAGGCAGGAGAGGGTAATATCTTGCCTACCAAGCAGTCCTCTTCTATTTCAACATTTCAAAAATAAACTTCTTTTCTCCAAATATTCTCTCAGTTACATGGATTGGAAATGATTCATCCATTTCCTTTATCCCTCAATCCTAGACTAAGTGTTATAATGTTTTCATACAGAATGTCCCTTTACAGTCCCTTTCTCCCCATTTTCACAGTTACCTTCTCTGGGGTTTCTCTCACTGCTCACTCTGAGCTTCTTTAATCAGCAACCTGGCTCCGCTGACTTCATTCTTTAGTTACCAAGATTCGTGCTGCCAGCATCGGCCAGAAATGTTACATCTTTCTGCTCTTGGCCTTATTCTTGCTTGCTCAAATACTCTAACATCTTATTTACCATCAAATCGCATATACGCATTTGCGCCTGGTATCAGGAACTTCTACATTCACCTACCTATGGAATCAGATTTCCTGCCACATACCACCATTCAGTCTCTTCTCTCAGGCAGTTCCACGAATATGCTCTTTACTACCTTCATGTTCTTACTCTTGCTGACTTCAACCCTGAAACCTCTTCTTCCCTGACGTCTTTCTTTTCTCACCCCAAATATTAACAGGCCTTCAGGGCTCAGCTAAATTTACCCCCTTCCCCACCATGAATTTATCCACGAACATTCTATTCCTAGATTTTATATCTTCTGAAATATGTAGCCTTTAAAGTTGGATGCTGTCTGAAGGTGTTTTCTAATGTTTCCTGCTTAATTAAGTTGTCTATTCTCAATTGTATTATAAATTCCTTGAGAATAGGAACTGTTTTCTTTTATTCCCCCCAAAGTGGTCACATTATTTTAAAAAACATCACCCTAGTTATAACATTTTCCTCCTTGCCCATCATTTCCTTAACAGAAAAAGTTACAAAATTGGGGAGGGGGAATATAATATCTTTGTAGATTGACTCACTTGTAGAGAAGCCATGAATGATAATGACGACTCAAAAGCCCCAAGTTTTACTCTCTAGTTTTCATAGTACAACATTGAATTATTACAGGGCACTGGTTATAATTCTCTATAGAATATCCTTAGCCCAAACACTAGACAAACTAAAATCACCAACTGCTCATAGACCTGAAGAATTAGTGCAAGCATTTGCCATCTTAATGATAAAATCCAAATCTGAGAAGGCTTTTCTGGCCGTGAGTGTTTGACACCAACCTCTCCCTCTCCTGACAGCAGGACGTTCTGCTTGGCCACCTTTACTCTGAGTCTTGGTCTTTCTCTTCATCTAGATCAGGGGATCTTAACCAGGGGTCCTTGAGCTTGAAGTGAAATTCAAAAGCCATCATTCTTGTGGAGACGTGTTGGTGTGGGTGTGATATGTTTATTAAATAATACACAGTAGATTGTGGACTTAGTAAAGAGTCTGTGGTTTTCACCCGACTGGCAAAGGTGTCTGTGGAACCAAACAGGTGAAGAACACCTGGTCTAAGGGGACAGAACAGATCCCCAGCTTTTTCAGTTCTTCCACCAGGTGCTTCTGCAGGAGAAAGTCACAGCCGCCCACAAACTCGCCATTGAGGTAGAGCTATGGGATGGTGGGCCAGGTGGAATAGCCTTTAACACCTTACCAGAGCTCGGGTCATCCAGCACGGCACAGGCCTCCATGCAGCCGGGGATCTGCATCACAGCATTGCTGAAGCCGCACTGGCGTCCCCTTGGGGAAGATCACCACCTCGTCCTTCTCAGAGAGCTGCTCATGCCCGCAAACCCGCCGGAGCCCTCGTTGGCCCAGGACACACCATGCTTTCTTTTAAAAAATTCTTTATAACACCAGCCAAAGAGCTGAGCACATGTTTCTGTCCCAAGGATTATTGTTCAATGACTGGTTTCTAATAGTGAGGATATCTATTTCCTGTGTGTGTGAAAATGCCCTTCGGGTCAACCACCATGAAGAACTGGGTCATATTATGCTCATTGAAATAATTGATTACACCTGAGAAAATACTTACTCTGCTCTGAGTAGATGATGCACATCCTTTTCAACCTGCTGAGTCTATAACCCAAGTCTCATAATGGATCTTTTGACAGGCATACTGTTCTGTTCTTTTATAATGTATATTGTCATTACCTTCTTGCTTTTAGAAATCTTCAAATGTTCCAATGGATAAGGGATTCAGGATAAAGGAACATAACCTTTTTCCTCTTTATGGAGAACATCTCTGAATACTTGGCAATAGTGCTTTTCAGACTTCAGTGTGCACAACAATCACATGGAGTTTGTTAATCCACTGATTTCTGGGCACCACGCCAGAGATTCTGATTTAGTAGGTCTGAAGTGGGACAGGAGAAATTGCAGCTCTAACATGCTGGCTGACCCGGTCCGCGGGTCGATTGAACCGAAACCTGAAAGAGGGAGTGGGAATGACAGAGACAAGAAACACGAAGAATGGAGACAAGACAGGGCTCAGGTCAAGTCTCGTTTATTGGGGTGGAGTCGCAGTTATATATGGTGTTTGAGGAAGCCTCCTGATTGGGCGCTTCTGCCATGTGGAGTCCCCTGATTGGGCAGGGTGGAGTCCCCTGATTGGGCAGCGTGGAGTCCCCTGATTGGGCACTCCCACCTCTGGCAGGAAACCACCGCCCAGTACTGGCTGCTTAAAGAAGAAGTACAGAATGAGAAATAGGAACTTAGCTGGATAGTTGCACAAAATGGTGTTAGCACACAAGATGGCCGTAAAAATACTGGTGCCAGGGGCAGCTTCCCACAGCTGGCAGGTGAGCCCCATACTCCTAGAATTCAAAATATAGGGCATGCTATCAACCAAACCTCTGCCACTTCCTTTTCTTTCCCCGCTTTTCCATTTTCCCCTCCATTTAATTGGAAATTGGAGGATTCTACAACTCCTACAAGATTCAAACTTCTTCTACTCCTTTATCTCTTTAGAACAAAACTTCTTTTAACTCATGCAGGGCCATACCAGTCACATTTTCACATCTTCTCCCAGGTTGGATCTTCTTAATATTTTGATTGAGTACTCTTGTTGCTATTCTGTCCACTCCAGCTTATTCATCTGGCTCTCAGGCCAAGTGGGGCTCAGTTCTGAGGTTATCTGAATAATATTTCAGCATCTTGGAGTTGTGAAGCTTCTCTCCCCATCTCTAAAATTTCAGCCTCGGAGGACCGTATCCTAATATCCTAGTGTGTTTCCACAGCGTTTTCTAGTTACGGCCCCACTTCCCTGATGTTTATGGCAAAATTCTTCAAAATGCTCATTGTCTCCTTTACTCATTGTTTGCTATTTTCTAAACTCATTGATCTACTTCATTCTTTCTTGAACCCACTTCAATCAAACTTTTCTTTTCATTCCATTGAAACCACTCTTGTGAATATGAAAGTTCAATTCTCAGTCATTAAGTTACTTGACCGCTGAAGGAGATTTGACACAGTTGATTCTCCTTCCTGCTTTCCTTCACTTTCTTTGTCTGGTTTGAAGGATGCCTACCCCACTCTCCTGGTTTTCAGTGATCTCACTGGAAGTCCTTTTCAGTCTCCTTTGCTGGGTCTTCTTCCTTTTTGTTACTCACTTTTGGAACTCTTCTCTATCTTCCAGTTCCATGCTTTAAATATCTTGAATCAAATAACTCTAAATTTTATCTTCAAGTCCAAATTCTCTCCTAAACTCTCGACATATATGTTTAACTTGCTATTAAATATTTCCACATGAATGTCTAATAGCAGTTTTACTATGCAAAATATTTTCCCGTAACTGGAATGGTTTACACGCTGCTTTGGAATTAGCCTTTCAAAGTTATCTAGTTTCCAAAATGAAGAACTTGTGCTCACTGCAGTACGCTATAAATTCTGAGTCCATTAGTTTATTTTCCAAATGCCATTTTCCACACATTTCTTTTTTTTCTTTTCTTTTTTTTTTTTTTTAGGAAAGACTGCCTACTTTATTGGCATAACACATTGGGTAAGAATATTTTTTTCATATAATAAGCTTTATTATTTTTATTTTTTAAAAGATACTTAGATTACATAAATGTTACATGGCCATTATATATCTTGTCATAACTTACAAAATTTTGTGGGGGAGAGTGTAAACTACAATGTAAACTGCAAACCATGCTTAGTGGCAATGCTCCAAAATGTGTTCATCCATTGCAATGAATGTACCACACTAATGAGGGAGGTTGTTAATGTGCGAAAGTGTGGGGGATGTGGGGAGCGGGGCATGTGGGAATCCACACATTTCTGTGGCCTTCTCTAGCCATGAGTAGTAACCATAGACCCGAGAATCCAGGGCCTTTGGCTACGTGGCTGAGATCGTGTTGAAGATGTTGAAAATGGTGAAACTTGGGAGCTGAGCATTATCAGTCTTCATCTCTCACGGGTCCAGAAGGGATTGGGCTGCAAAAGGAACATTTCTTGACCTTGGAGACCTGGTTCCCAGAGTTACTCATTAGTGGCAAATCTGGAGGAAGCTTCCTTTGAGAAAATTGTCTTTTGTTGATGTTAAGGAGTAAAATGAATAGCTAAACAAAAGCCTAATACTAACATTGATTTGGAAATCAAATCAGAAGGAATACTTCAAACACATGACACCTCTCCAGTCACTGCCTTGTTTCCTTAAGTCAGAATAGCATGAAGAGGTTGATGTACATTCATAACATTTAATGGCTCTTGATAGGAAGCACTCTTACTGATATGTATATATATGACTTTTAGATAGCCCTCTTCTAAATAAATACAGATTCAAATATTCAGGCCCATTTGTCATCTCCCCTTAGATATCTGACAGGCATACCAAACAACTCTACCCAATGAACCTTTTGTTTCAACCCCTTTCCTCCCCCTTTCTTCTCATCCAATAACCCCCATTTTGATAAATGGCTCTATGGTACATCCATTTGCTGAAGCCAGAGAGGAATCATGTTTAGCTGTTGGTAATAGAGGATCACAATACAGCGTTTCATACAAGTAAATGCTTATTTTTCTCTCATGCAGAAGTAGTCTAGATGTAGGTAATCTAGGGAGAATATGTGAATTCCTGGGGTCATATAATACCAAATTTCCTTCTGTGTTCCTAGCATAAGGATTTTATTCTCAAGAGCCAACTAATGGAGATTCATAGTTCTGGTAATTGTGCTGTTTTCTAGGCAGAGCCTGTGTGTGTGTCTGTGTGATGTTTCTGTCTTTCTGATCCCATTTTCAGAGGCTTTCCCAAAAGCTCCACCACCAAATATCTATTTATGTTTGATTACCTTGAACCAATCACATGACTGCAACCAACTGACAGGGGATCATAAGTGCCTAGTGGACAATTAGCAGTTCTGCTATGAGTACTGCATGATTTTTCAAAAAGTACTTAGCTAATTTACTTTGATAAAACTAAAAATTAAATTAAAATATAGGCATGACAAAATTAGTGGGACATTAACTCTAATCTCAGCTTGACTGAATTAAAAATGTTCCAAATGCCAGGAATCACGTTTAGCTGTTGGTAATAGTAAATAGTTTATAAGTCACTGGCAGGGACGTGGTGTTGCCAGTTTTGGAGGCTTGCCCTAAGCTTCCCCTGAGAAGATCCTCTGTGTTACGGGAAGGAGTTGGGGGGCTGGGGGTAGGGAATTTACTCTTCACTGGCTATCCCACTTGGATCTTACCTGCAGAGCAGGAGCTGTGTGCATGTAAACTGATGACTTAGTCGAGTAGATCTCATCACTCAGTTTAATCTTCTGTTTCCCAGAGACAGGGATGATGGACCATGACAATTCCACCAGCTGCAGAATCTCCCAGGATGGCTCTTCTATCCCAGGCAGCTGTGGAGTTGGAACTATGATTTGGCTGCTAATCCCACCAGATCAGGCTTTATGTAAGACAGAGCTGTGTGGGAAATGGGTACCATGCTCAGCAGCTGCTCCCCCCAGATCCTCCCTACACAATGGGAGTTGGAGATGGGGAACAGGTGCCACCACTCAGTTGCTACTGCTTGTTGATATGGACTTTGAGCAACATGGAACTCTCGAAAATTTGGTTTTCCCATACTCACTGACTGTCAATCCAGAATAACTCTTCTACCCCAGGGAACTGGGAGAGATGGAAACTGCAACTCACCTGCTCATCTTGCTAGACCGTCTCTTCCATGAGGAAGGACACTGAAGGAATTGTGTAGTACCTCTCTTGAATGTCACATCCTCCCAGTGTTTTTTTTTTCTTTTAAAACCAATTTTCCTTATATTTTATTGCATAAATGCTTCCCAATTTGTAAGCCCCTTGATCAGTCTCTGGAGACTCTGAACGACTGTCTTTGTCCATGTTGAATGGTTTAACAGGTGTCTTTCTAGGTGAGAAGTTTCCTTGAGCTCCTCACACCACTATTCCTGAGATCCTGCCTCTCCTGCAGTGTTTGTATTCTCTTCTCTTTCCCTCTCCTCCACCAGTATAGCATTTGCTATCTTAAGCAGAAAGACCTATTTGGACCTGTTTTCTTAAGATTAATTGTATTGGATTCCAAAATGTCAAGCAATCTGACCTTTTCAGGGTTGACATTGAAATGACAACAATAAAATAGTAATGATTTTTAATTTTATATTATAGATATTCATAATGAGAATTTTGCAGCTTTCATTTCATTTTATAAATTCAGGGCCAGCTGAATGTGTTCAACCTTGCTATAAACTTTTTCTATTTAAAAGCATCAAATGAAAACCTACTTGAGTTATACAGAGAATTTTAAAATAATCTGTGTAGGCATGGTGTTAGAAAATTGTTGTGTACTGTTACTGATTGTCACCTAAGTTTTTCCTAAAATACACATACTGTTTATGAGAAGTATCTTTAATGAAGAAGGATAAATTGGGCTTGGGGAGAAAATATACATTTATTAGCATAGGTCCTTCTTGCATTCCTTATCTATGTTGGTCTGTTTATTATAATGTGTTAAACTTCATAGGCTAATTGTAGAAAAGTCTCTGTGTCTCTCACTCTCTCTCTCCTCACCCAAAATGAATATTTTAAGTCAGATACCTTATTTGTTTTGTTTTTTTTTTTAATTTAAATCCACATATTAAACTGCTTTCCCAATACTTGATCAATTTCTGCTTCCATTTGCAAGTGTTAGGTTAGAATTAGGCCTGGGATTATGATTAGATCTAAATTTAGGAGAATTAGGAGTAGAGTTACTGTTAAAATTATGAAGTCTGGAGCCAGAGTTTCTGGAATCATAGCTCAGCTCTCCACTTCAATAGCTATGTACATCTAGAAAGAAACTACTTATCTCTCTGTACTGCAAATTCTTCATTTATAATAGAGGAATAATAATAATAAATCTTACCTTGAAGTATGATTGAGAAGAATAAATGAGACACTTAAAAAAAAAAAGTGTTTAGTACTGTGCCTTACATGTTAACCCTAACTGATATTTTCTCTTTATTATTTCAATTATTTCTACTGATGTGTTAAATAACTATGATTCAAACATTGCAATTTTTGGCTCTATTTCCCATTTAAACATATTCTGTAGTATTGATATATACCCTGTTGCAGGGACTCTATTACCTTTTCACTCATATTTAACAAAAGTCCTACAATCACAGTCACAAGATTAGTGTCTCTTTCGTATTTAATTTACACAGCCCATGTAATAATCAAGAATACTAAGCTTTATGTGAAGTTAAGCTTCTCTCCCCAGCCAATTCAGGCCTATTCCAGGGGGTGGAGGGGCCATTTTCACACTTTCCGAATTTACTAGATTCACAATTCTATGCATCGTGTACATTCTAGGTTGTTCCTGGTTTCTCTGTGGTTGAAGTACGGGTCATGCTGACTGGCTGAGTGACTTGCTCTGGCATCTTTCTGGGGCCATGTCAAGCCTCTCTGAGAGCATGGAGATGCCTCAACCCTGAGTGCTTTGGTAGCTGCCTTGAAATACTGAATGTATTTCTCTTGACTATGGGGACAAGATAAGAAAATTTACTTTCATCGCTTCTATTCAACAGTGACCTACATTTCCAAGGCAGCATAAAAATACTAGAAGAAGAAATGAAAGCTTTAACAACCGGAAAGGGAGAAATGAAAACCTTTATATTCACAGATAACATGATGTATATATAAGAATTCAAAAGAATCTGTAAGGATATGTTAGAATTTATAAATTGAGTGAGATCACTGCATATAAGTTCAATATATAAAATGAATTGTATTTCTAAATATTAGCAGCAACAAATTAGACAATTAAATAAAAATACAATTTATGATAACATCAAATACATCAAATGCATAGAAATAAATCTAAGAGAAGTACAAAACTATTACACTGAAAACTATCATAGCTCAGAGAAGTTTTGAAGATAAATGCAGGAAAATACCCTTTCATGGATTAAATGATGCAATATTTTAAAGAAAACAGTTTTCTTTTTGATCTGTAGATTCAATGTAATTCCAATACAAATCTTAGCAAGTATTTTTTTTTTTTTTAGGAGGTACCAGGGATTGAACTCGGAACTTCATACATGGGAGGAGTTGGGCGCTCAACCAGTGAGCTACACCCACTCCCCTGCAAGTATTTTTTGGAAATTAAAAACTGATTCCAAAACTTATATGGGTATTTAAGAGACCTATAGTATCCCAGAAAATCTGGAAGAGCAGAATTAGAAAACTTAGACTACAAGATACAAAACTGCTAATAAGCTAAAGTTATTAATAGAGCTTTATATTATGAGCATGAACACATAGATCAACTGATACATTTGAGGCTCCCACACATATCATATCAGTGGGGAGGAGGAGCTTCTCTTTCCCTGGTGCTGGTTCATGGGTGTCCCCATGAATAAAATTAACTATGATCTCTACCTCTCGCCATACACATATCTAATTTCCCAGTGGACTAAAAAACCAAATGTGAAAGGTAAAGCAGTAAAGTACCAGAATATCACATTGGCATTGTTTTAAAATTTCTTGTTTTACTTCAAGCTTTTAAAAATTCCTGTCAGTTATTTTATAGTTTCAGTGTGAAATAATTACATGTGAATTCATTTTCTTTATACAGATCAATATTTATTGCACTTCTCAAACCAAAAGCTTTGTGACTTTATTGTTTCTGGACAAACCTTCAGAAATTCTTTGAATAGTGCCTATAACTCATTCCCTCAAAGAATGGACTTAGAAATCAATGTATCTTTCTGGAACTCTCATTAGATACATTTTAAACTTTCTTTTACTGGCTTTTGTAATTCCTAATCTTTTCAGTTAAAAAAATCACTTCATTTCTTTTTCTTATTTTGTGGGAAATCCTTTGACTTACCATTTAACTCACTTATTCTATCATTCCTTGTGTTTTATCGCCTGCTTATATACTGAGTTTTAAATTTCAATCACTATACATTGTATTTGTCTACATTTTGCTTAATTTTAAAATGTGACTTTTTATTAGAATATTAATATTTTCATATAGTTTGTACTTCTTTTTTTATTCATTATATGATTTAAAAAATCCTAGTCTCTAACAGATGGTTGTATTATTTAAAATGCCCATCACATGCATGTCAATTTAATCCATTACATCTGAAGAGGCACTGTAAATGACATAATGAGACTTTTCCAGAATGACCTCTACCACTAATTGAATCCTGGGAGGTTACTAACCCTTAGTGGACCCCTAACAGGTCAGAACACATTAAGATCCAGGTGGCTTTCCTCAACGCTTGGATTCTATATAATACTCAACCTAAGTGCGGGTCAGGAAAAACTGAGGAAGGAGTCTCAAATTGGCTGAGTTTTCTATCACTGTGTTAAGAATAAGCCAGGAAGGAAAATTAATATGGATTCTTTAAAATTAAAGAAACACATTTTTTCTACAGCTGGTTTTGTTATGTCTGATTTGAATCTCCTGTATTTACAAGCGTAATTTGAGGTAACTCTATGTTCCAATGTTCTTATTGCTCAGAGACAGTCCATTCATATGAGGACTTCCCTATAATGAACTCTTTTTTTAAAAAGATACTTAGATTACATAAATGTTAACATAATTAATGTAGGGGATTCCCATATGTCCACTCCCTATCCTGCCCACATTTTCCGTATAATGAAATTCTTTTTTAGCTTTAATTTCTTGATTGACTGTGTTATATTTTTTTAACTTGTCTCTCACCAGAATGAATAGTTGTGCCTCAGGAAAAGAGGTGGGCTTTCCTTCTTCTCAAAACATTTCTTAGAACTGCCTTCATGGCTTTGTTTCTCAAGCTATAGATCACTGGATTGAGTGTTGGGGTATAGCAGTATAAAAATAATGAGTAAAAAGTCTAATGCAGTTGGAGAGTCAGAATGTGACATTAGGAACTCAAAGATACCCACAGGGATAAATAATGTAATGACAGATATATGGGGCAGGCAAGCAGAGAAGGCCTTGGCTCTGCTTTCAGCAGACAGGATCCTCAACACAGAAGATAAAACATATGCATAGGAGAGGCCTGTGAAGCTGAAGCAAGAAGCACAAAGGACAAGATGGGATCCTTGGCACAGCAGAGAACATGCATACATAGGAGAGTCCTGTGGAGGTGAAGCAAGAAACGTCAAGGACAGGAGACGCCTGTGGAGGTAAAGCAAGAAAAGTCACTAAAGTCAGGAAGCCAGTGACCAACCGTTCCGAAATGCTCATTGGAACAAGAGGGTTTCAGGAGCTGGGGTACATCACAGTACTGGGGGGTGGTGTCAGTACCACAGAAGTGGATGGAGAAAGTGGCTTCTCTATGCCTGGCCCCAGATCTGGCCCACCATTCCAGAGAGTTGAGCCTCCGTGAGCACTGGCTCTGACACCCACAACGATTTCATGGTGCAGCAGAAGGCAGACGGCCATGTAGCAATCACAGGACATCTGTGAGCATGGCCAGCTCAGCAGATCCACAGGGATTGTATGCAAAACACTGCCACATGCATTCTGAGAGGAAATATTGCCACTGTGCACCAAAGAGTTGTACATGGATCTTGGCATGGTCACAGAAATATAGTACAAATCCAGAAAAGAGAGGTGTTTCAGGAAGAAGACCTGAAAGAGACCATGTCCTTGGAAGCTGCAGTGATAATGAATATATTGCCAGTTAGAGCCACTAAGTACAAGACTAAGAACAGACAAACATATAACATTTCTAGCTCACAGGAAACCCCATGAGAAGAAAGCAGCTAATTGTAGTAGAATTAGCCATCTTCCTTCTCAATTTTTGAGAATGATGTGGGTTACAATACAAGATAGCAACCAATAGGGAGAAAATTTCACTAATCCCCTTAGTGAAGTTAAGGCATGAAGTCAGGGTCATCACTTCATTATAGCTTGGTATACTGATCATTATGTTGAGGGATTTTAAATGATGTTGGCTCAGTCTTAAGGGAGACTGGGATAGGTAGATTATAAATATTAAGTTCCCATTTCAAGCAAAGGAAAGGAAACATACAGAGCATTTATATTTTATATACATTAAAAGTTTCATTCGGTAAAAACACCCACCTTTATAAAGCTGCCTCCGAGTTACCCATCTTCTTCCAAAAGCTTCTGTCTATTCATATACCACCACCACCACCACACTGGTTTTATTACTGCAGTTTTAAAATATTGTTTCATATATGTGAGACCAACTCCTAATATATTTTTCTTTTGAAACATTCTTTGAGGAAAATAAATAAAATTAAGCATTCATATGGTATATCTGTAGTCTCTATGCCCAATTACAATATAGAAGGAATCATTACCTTTAACATAAAATATCATATAAAATGACCTGAAAAATTCTAAGTTCCCATTAGAAAAATAGTAAAGAACCAGACTTTTCCTGATGTATTTTTAAAACGGAAATAATATGAATAATGGACATATAAAAATTATTTATCTTGATTCTTAAGTAAATAAAATATAAAGCAATAATGAGATACAACTTTTGTAGTAATCAAATTAGTAAAGATTCAAATATAAAATACTGAGCGCTATCAAGTACGGTATAAGCTAAGAGCTAAAACAGGCAGCTATAAAGGTCAATTTGTGCATACTTTCTGAAACACAACAACTCATTGAACAGGAGCCTTAAAGCAGTCTGTACTATAAACCAATTAATTTTATGCTAAATATTTTTATTACATATCTGAATAATGGATATTTAAGAAAAAATATGTCCATTTAACATTACTGCAGTTGCAAAAAAATTGAGAAAATCTTAAAATGTTCAAACAGGAATATTTTTAACGAATTATTTACATGACAATATTCTAAGTGACTTTGAAAGTTATGATTATGATGCATTTTTCATAAATGGGATAATCATTACAATTTTGGCTTAAAAAAAGTACAATGCACAGTATACATCCTGTATATAAATAAATAGAATAAGCATTTAATAAAGAGCTAAGGAAATACACCACATGACAAGAATTTGATTTATTCCCATAAGTCCATCTATCTTTGGAGTTTAATTAATGTATACTATTGACATTATTTAATGCAATGGTCATATAGTGGAATTGTGTACAGTTTTTTATTCCTCATGCCTTTCTGTAAGCTCCTTTTTTCTCTTTTGAGTAAATTAGTATGTATTTTTTATCTATCATCTGTCATCTATCTGTCTATCAATCTATCATCTATCTTCTTCTTCATCATCTACATATGTGAAAATAACTTTACTATATTATAGGATATGAATAATTATCTAACCCTTATTTAATCTCCTAGAGCCACATCTATTTTTGATACTATGGGTAGAAGAAGGAAAATAAATAAAGGGATTTTGAATGTGTCATTGGTTGGTACCTAGATAACATATCAAAAAATTTTTTTCTTTATAAGATATTAGTAAGTTTAAAAGCTAAAGACAAACGCTAAATACCTGATTACACTTTCTTTATTAAGACAATAAAGAATGTCACTCTTCTTCTTTAATGAAATTCCAAGCCCTTTTAGTTTCCATCTTTGAATGTTCATAGAGGATTTTACATTAGTTTTGCTTCTTAAATCCCAATATTTCTTTCTCCTCAATTTATTTGCTGTCCTTTATCAAAAAAATTCCCATGGTTCTATCTTAGTTTTGGGGGATATTGAATTTTTGAAAACAACAGAAAGTCTTATATGAGGAAATTAATGATTTTTACCATTTATTTTTGTTGTATTTTTCTTTTCTGTATTTTTATTAGAATATGTACAATAACTTGACCATTCTAGGGGTATCCTGAACTTCATGTACATCAGGATTTCTCCCTAAGAGATAGAAGATACCAGAAAGCTGAATGACAGCTACTGATAGGAAGGATGTTCTGACATACTTGTTATAATCACTATGAACTTGTATCATTCTCTATGGGATCTTTAGTGATTTTATGAAGATGGAAAACATGGTCATTTTTCTGGCATTATAATATTTTGATCTATCCTCAGTTTTTTTTTTTTTTTTTTTTCACTTTTCTACCATGTTTGAACAATTTATGGGAAGGCTCTCTCATCTCTTATAAGCCACTCTTAGGGTCAATAAATAATATGAATAATACAAATACATAGCATTTCAAATGGTGTCTTTCCATGGTCTATTCACCCTGGAGTTTATTCTTTGAGAGTTGCACAAATGAAGCCTTTGCAGGGAAGATGGAAACTGCACACAATAAAATAATTTTGGAATATAAGTTTACAACTTTCTCCCAGATTCCTTATTTCCATTTAAACAATCAACATCCCTTTTTTTTTTTAATTTCAGCTTTTATGAGTTCAATGACAATCCAAGATTTTATCCTACCTCCTCAAACTCTATAAATCATTGGATTTCCACTATTCAGAATGATCTTTCCTTTTTTTCCAAGAAAACTCATCAGAAGACAACTAGAAACTTCTTCCCTAAAATTAGGGAGAAATTGTCAATGTGAGTAGAAGACCCAGAACTCTGCAATCCAGTCACTTTATTTACTGAAAAATAAAGTCATTTCAATCCTTCATTGGACACTGGAGGGGACAAGCTTCTTACAATCTGGCATGAGCAGAGAGCTCTCTGAGTGCTCTGGGTATCTGGGACTCCATGTAAATACCCAGGGGTCAAAACTGGCAATTACTTGGAGTTTTCCTGCAGAATATTTTTCTGTTAATTATCACACCTACTTACGTAGAATTTCAGTATATTTGTGTTCATTGGACCAAATTATATAAAAGCATTGCACTTGGTGGTTTAGGTCCTGGAACACCCAATAAAAGGTGTCAAATCCTCTTAAAGTTGGTTCATTGCAAAGTCTGTGCATGTGTAGGGCGTCACGCTGCTTCGTGCATCACCACAAAGCAGAAGTAACTTGGACTGTGTGATCCTTACACTTATAATTAGACTTCCTTGTAAACTCACAGATCTTAGAGTGGGAGGAAATTTTAGGGATTATCTTGACCAACATTCTATCCAAATTATTGATCTTTTCTTTTCACCTCCATGTAGGTTGTTGTTAATCCTATGCTTGAATTCTCCAAGTATAAGACCTCAATACATCCTTTATTAGTGAACAGGTAAAGCATTTAAAATTTCTTCCTCATATTGAGTCAAATCTGCTTCCAATTTACTATTTCTGATCTTAGTATATAAAAGCTCAGATCTGTTCCCTCTTATACCTAATACTCCTCCAGATAATTTAAGCTACTTATATGGTTTTCCATAGTCAATCAATCAATCTTTGAAAGACTAAACATTTTTCACTTTTCCTGTTTTTAAATCTGTATCTGTTGCTTCACAAACACAACTTGCAAATCTCCATTCTATATTCTAAATTATATCTTACTTCAAAGAACATGTTTCCTTGTTGGCCCATGTCATCAGAGACACCAGATACTTTTTCAAGGCACAAGCAGGTAACTGAGCCTGATATCCCTAGACAGGGGTATCCTGAACTAATCAATAGGAAGAGGGATCCTGAATCAACCAATAGGGTAAGAGAGTTTTCAACCAATAGACTCCATTCCTTTAATTAATAGTCAGCCACTCAACACCTCCCACAGTCAGCCAATCAGCACCTCTCATAATCAGCCAATCAGCATCTCCAAGTTAGGATACCTTATTTACATAATATGCTAATCTGGTTTTCAAACCTTAATCAATGCCCTTGCTCAGAACCAGGGCTTGACCAATCAGAGCATTGCAACTGGGGTTCCACCCCCCCAGGGGCGGTGATACAGCTAAACTATATCAAGAGGGACCCGAAAACCCTGAGCACGCATTCCATCTTCACCCAGGGCAGGGGAATTTTGAGCTGAGAATGCTGATATGGGAACGCCAAGACGAGTATTAAACTGCAAGACGTGGCACCCAGGTGAGAAGGTTTAGCTATCGGGCTGCAGGTTGAGCTGTGCATTTCCACTGGTGCCTCGGGCTAGGTCAGCATCTCAGCCAGGCTTGTGCCCCTCCTAGGGTTGAGCTGTCACCCTGAAGGCACTTCCCCTGGTGCCTTGGCTAGGTTTATTCCTCTGTTAAGACTAAGTTGTGGCTTTGAAGGTGCCTCCATCTGTGCCTTAGCTGGGGATGAGCTGAAACACTGAAGGCGCTTCCACCAGTGCCTTGGCCAACCTTGAACTGCAACACCAGGGGATGTTTCCACAGTCATCCCTGACCAGGTTCGAGCTGTAACACTGAACAGATTAAACAAAAGTTTGATTGTACTGAGGTTGCATTTCTTCATTCTGAAGTTCATCTGAACCAGAGACTGAAAGTGACAACACTTCTTTGACATTTAATTGGGAAGGGTTGGTCCCCAAGTGCCAAAAGCAGCAAACAAGAAATGGAAGGCTTTCACTAAACCTTTGTGTGCTATTCTTAGTCCATAATAATGGCAAGCATTGGCATTAAGTTGGAAGGTTGAACTGAAATGATGGCCTACAATGACGTTTACTTCTATGTGCCAATTTGCATTTTTTATCATTTGTAAAAGCACATGTTTTTGAAATGATAGCCTCAGTAAATATGTGTAGAAGTTGACTGTTCTAGTCATGACTTGCTCTTGAAACTATGAGTTTAATTTCATAGTAGTTGTATACAGGTAAAACTATTGAGCATACAGGGTTCACTAAAAAATATTTACTGTTACTTTCCCACTTTATTCCTATATAACTCAATTTCCCACCCTTGTTTATGCTGTTTTGGTCATAAATGACATTTGAATACATGTTTTCATAAACATAGCTTTATAATTTTTGTTTTATGTCTTTTAAATCAGTTAAGAAAAAAGGAGTTACTTTACAAAAAATACAAATACACTTTGTATTTACCTATACAGTCACTTCTCCTGGAGTTCTTTTTTTCTCCCTATGGGTTTGAGATACTGTGTAGTGCCCCTTCATTAGAATGAAAAATCGAGTTTGTTATTGGGTGGATATGCTAGTGATGACTCTAAGTTTTGTTTATTTGGGAATATATTGATTTGTTTTTCATCTTGATCTATCAAGTATGCCAATCCCAATTGTACACCCAGAGGCTGGGAAAATAACTGCTGGTATATGTGCAGTACCAGGGGAGCCACTGTAAGCCAGCTTTTAACCATGGCTACATGGCCTCTCTGTACCCCACTCTAGCAGGTGAGCCATGATAATGCTGCGGTTCATGGAGAATCATTGTCAATTCAGACAACATGAACCGTAGTCTTTGAAATATCTAGGTATTCCCCTTTTACCAGTGTTCAGTCATCTTCATAAATTCTGGAAGTTCCCTTAGAGGCAGGACTGGGAGTATATTTTCAGAAGTGTTTGCCATGCAAAAAATCATTTGCCAAATCAGTGGTTGTCTTAGCTTTCCAGGGCTACTATGACAAATGCCACACACTAGCTTAAACAACAGGATTTTATAGTTTCATGGTTTTGGAAGCTAGAAGTCCAATAGCAAGGTATTGGTATGGCTTGCTTTCTCTCACCTGTCCCATTGTGATTCCTCTCTCCTTGTCTTTGCTCCTCTGATCTCTACTGATTTAGGGTTTCCACTGACTTCTGGCTTCTACTGATTGACCTTTCTTGAACTTCTTTAGCTTATAAGGTCTTCTGTTATATGGATTGTGGTAGAAGTGCTTTTTTTTTTTTTTTTTTTTTTTTTTTTAGCTGATGATTATAAAATACAGGAGTGAGGTGAGCTAAAAAATTCAATTTCCAAGCAGATTTATAGGGAAATTAGAGGAGCCAAGACTGCACAAGTGGAAAACTAAACTGTATATCAGTTCTAGCCACTATAGATGGCAGCTTCTAAAAATCTTAATGAATCTTACAGACAGTCCTCTTAGATTTTCTATTCTAGGTCAGAAGGACCCTGAGAATCTTAAGGGCTACCTTGTAGACCTTTTCAACCAGATTAAAATGTTTCCAAAAATATTATTGTCCCATAATGCCCTGACTCTCAGCTCAGGCCAGAGAGAGGCCTATCTCAAAGAAATCTGTGGGTGTGGCATTTGTGTGATTGAGTAATCCCTAATAAAATTATAAGATCCAAAAAAGTTTTAAAGAGAATTTCATTGGCAGGATGACCATCGCCTTGGACTGTAAATGACAGTGTTAGCAAAATGTTCCTAGCTGATTTCAAAATTGCTATGTGACTCCTACATGTCTCCAGCTTCTCCATTTTGGAAAGAGATGGTCTTATTGTGATTGTGTTATATTTATCTTACAATTGTATGTTGAGCATGTTATAGGCTCACACACTTTTGACTCTTTCAAAAGTTCAAAGTTATTCAGACTTGAGGAGCCATCTGTCCCTTGACCATTATCTAAAGGTAGTGTAAATTATTTGTAGTCAGAGGTGGAATTGTGATGGATTAAGGATATCAACAAAATTTTTGACACTTTTCTCACTGAAAAGTGGCTTTCATTTCCCCTTTCCCTGAAACTGGGTTTTATATGACTGCTTTGGCCAATAGAATCTGGCAGAAGTGATGTCACTGCCAGATCTTTGAGACAACTGGCAGCTTTTGCGTTGGTCTTGGCCCCCAAGGCACTGTGTAAAAAATATGCCCTGAGACTTCCCTGATAAAGAAGAACATGCTAGCTTCATGGACAAGCTGGAGAGAGAGAGAGAGAGAGAGAGAGAGAGAGACTTCTCACAGCCATAGATGACCAGAGCCTCATGTGCTCTTTTATATTTCACAGCTTCCCTGCAGAATTGGAACATGTAACAATATCTAACCAGCTGAAATGTTGGCAGAAATTTTTTAATTACCACTAGTCTGATGCAGTTCAGAAGAGAAGCGATTTCTCCATTTACACTTTCTATAATCAACAAAATTAGAATTAAAGGACCAAAGATAGAGTTTGAAGATGAGAAGTAGAATGGGAGGGAGGCTGACCTAAATTACTTTGGTTTGCGAGAGTGAATGTAGGACTTTGAGCACTTAGTTCATTAGTTCAAAATGTATTTTCATAATTTTGTCAGTCTGTCTTTCTGAATTGACATAAATACTGACAACTCAGCATTCTTTTATGGCCAGCAGCCCCTAACAGGTTCTTAGAAGAGATGGATATGATACTTCTATTCTATTAGCCCCAAATACCTCAGAACTGTGACTTCATTGCTTTCAGTTAGCACCAATTTGGTGTCAGGCAAAGGAAATAAAACAAATTTCTTCGTATTTCTCCTATATTACATTGTTACCTTAGAACCAGTCAAGAAAAGATAGCTATAGGGAATCAAAACAAAAAAGAAAAGGATTTGAAAGTCATAATTTACCAGGGCCAAAGGCTGAGAAGAAAATAATACACAAATGAGACAGAAAGTAATTCTTGCGTACACTTTTAAAGCTATGTCACAGAAATCCTTGACAGCATGGCCAGTTGACTTCTAAAAGATCTCTGGATATAGAGGTTTCAGAACATTCTAGGTGAACCATTGCTTATTTTATTTCTGTTATTAGTGATGGCAGTATCATTGGTGTTAATTATTTACCTTCCTGTTTGAAAAACAAGAAATCATGACATACCCCTTAACAATTCCCCTTAACTCGTGTGAATTAGCATTTACTTTTTCAATTGGCTGACCATGGCCCTAAGTTAATTTATTCTAAATGTGTGAGCATAACAACAATAGTAGTAGTAGTGATTTTATTGCTTACATTAAAATTATTAACCAAGAGGGATCACACAGATAAACAGGTCAAAATACTATCCACATGAGTAATACAGCCATATTTCTACATCTGATTTCACAAAAAAAATACACTAGAATATATAAAAACTCAATTATATCAATTGATATCTCCCAAAACAATTCAGCGTTAGGGCTCCACAGCCAGTGTCTAATCTGTTCATGTTTCCTATATTACTGAGGAACACATTGTTTAATACTAATAGACTAGTCTTTGCCGTATATCTTTCATGAACTCAGTTCTCTTTTTTATACATATTTGAGAAGCTGTATACATTCACACATCAAGTTTCCCATTGCCTGCTTATTTATGCCTCAGAAGAGTTTTTTTATGTTCACTCATGTCAGAGCTTCCTTCTGATCACCCTGCTCAAGACCCCCTTCAGTTCCCTGTTCAAGAGTTTAGTACAGGAGTGACCACACTCCTTGTACATGAAGGCAATGCCGCATCCTGCTCCATGGAGCTGCCTGAAGCAGGACAAATGTAGGTGAAGAAAGCAGGAGCATAGAAAAGAACAACTACCATGAAGTGGGAGGCACAAGTGGACAGTGCTCTGTGAAGCACACTGCAAGAATGAGTCTTGAAGAAGAGTTATGTGAGAATGTAGAAATAGAGAAGTATCAGAAAGAAGGGGCCCATGGCAATGGTGCCGGTGACAGTATTAATCAGCCACTGGTAGAGGTCAACGTTCTCACAGTCCAGTTCCAGCAGTGGCTTAACATCACAGAAGAAGTGATGGATATGGTTGGAACCACAGAAGTTCAAGTGAGAGGTCGTTATGGAGTGCAGCAGGGCATGGAAGAAACCAGTGACCCAGACTGAGCTTGCCATCTAGAGGCAGAGCTGATGATTCATGATGACAGTGCAATGAAGTGGTTTGCAGATAGCAACAAAGTGGTCCAAGGCCATCAGGCCCAACAACAAGGCCTCCGTGCAGCTGGCTTATGCATCCCAAGAAAGAAATTGCTTTGTGTAAAGAGATTAAGTTCTCCAGCATCTTTGGCAGAGTCACCATGGAGCAGCAGATATCTAGGCAGGAGAGGTTTCTCAGGAAAAAGTACATAGGAGAGCAGAGTCTTGGGTCGGAGATAACGAACCTCAGGATGGCCCCATTCCTAGCCACACTGTCAATATAGATGGTGAGGAAAACCACAAAAAGAAGAGGCTGCAGCTCTTGGATGTCTGTCACTCCCAGGAGGAGAAATTCAGTGACTGAGGTTGATTCAGCATCACTAGAAGAAAAGGCAAAATAACATATAGGAGTCATTCAGTTTGGAGGGTCAAATCCTTCCAGCCCAGGATCTTTTCTCTATGGCAAAAATGCTTCGAGGGATAGTATGGTTGTTTTACTTGTCCCTAAAATGAGATAGTTTATATAACATGGGCCATTAGACTGTTAAATATTAATCCTACATATTAACTGTTTCCCAGACTTTTTTTTCCTTGTTAGACTAGTCATTAATATTTTCCTTCTCTTAAGAGTTTCATCTTGTAAGTCCAACGTCCTCTTTGGCTGGGAACATCTATACACTTACTCAAATTTTCTCTTCCTTAATATTAACAGCATGATATGTTTAATCTACTTCACTACAGTATTCTCAAAAGTGAAATAAGAAGCCACCTGAGGGATTTTAACTTATGGATAATGGACAGGGATGAACTAATCAGAATCATGATATCTGTAACAAACAAAAAGTGATTTAAAATAGTAATAATAATGTTTCTTCATCTTATAATGTAAGTAACAAGAGGTGACCTGTGATGGTTATGCTAATGTGTCAACTCAGCCACGTAATTGTGTCCAGAGTTTTGGTCAAGCAAGCACTGGGCTAATTGTTACACAGAACATTTATAGATTTTGGTCACCAGTGCGTTTACTTTGAGGATGGCTGATTACATCTGCATCAATCAGGGAGATTGCCGTCAGCAATTGGTGATGCTTTTATCCAATCAGTTGAATGCCTGAAAAGGAGAAGTGATAAAAACTTTCAGAGAGAATTTCCCAGCTCGTTTTTGGACAGCCAACCTCTCCTGGAATTTCATCAAGGACCTTCATTAGGCTTTCATTGGAGCCCCTAGTTTGCAGCTGTCTGTAGAACCTTGACTTATGCATCTCCACGGTCACATGAGAGACTCTTGTAAAATCTTATATTATTGACAGATATGTCCTGTTGATTCTGTTTTCCTAGAGAACGCTGACTAATACATAACCTGTTTCTGATTCCTTACTGACTCTAATCCCTGGAAGCATCATGAAATTTTATCTGGGGTCAGAATTGAGCCCACATTATTCAGATATTAACCGGAGGTGCATATGGAATTTTTCACTGCCTTATCTGCTGTTAAGTTTAGTCTTCATACAATCTGAGCCTTAGTATTATCTCAAAAAAGGATTGCCAAATTACTTCCTGATGACAATGATATTTTACATCTCTTCTCTGGTTTCCCTGGGAATCTTTTCCATTTCCCAGATACCTGCATCATGAAGTAAGAAGATCCTTCCTTCCATGGACTCAAGAGTTCTTCTTTCAGATCACACAATACTAAACTCTCCTTGAGGTATCCAAGACTTTAGCCTCATTGAAATCTTATCTTCTTTTATACCTATTTCCTTAGGTCTTGTTCTCATTTTGATGGCTATAAAATTGCTCTTCAGATATTAAGGAATAATTTACCTCCAGTGAAGTGCACCATATCACCTGTACTCCCACTAATGTGGACTCCAGATCAGTCTCTCCAAATCCCAATAAGTTTCCTTATCTTATCAATTGAATATTGCGTTTTCTCCTTATGCCCCAGTTTTCATCAGATAATCTCCTTTCCTACAAAAATTAATGCCTTAATTTTATTTCTACTTCAGTGATGTTGCAATTATTTAAAAAATGAAAAAAATTTAATTATAACAAGGTTTAATATTTGAGTAAATTTAGGCCTGTTTACAAAAAGGCAGAAACAAATTTCGAGTCTTCTTTACTCTTTTATTTGCTAAGTACCTGACACTATCTCCTTTAGGTGTATTCATAAAGCAGATATACTTCCTCTTTGTCCTTTTTATTTCTAGATGTAGTAGCTCTTTTGGGGAAGGAAGAAGCCATGAAATGTGAGAAATTTAGTGGAATGGCAAGAACTGTTAAAAGAAAAAAACCTGCAAGGAATTCTGAATAAGGATGCAGGTATTGGAGAGCTTTCTCTACAAAGGGAATCCTTCAAGGTATGAGAAATCATTGAGGAGAGAAGAAATGATTTGAGGTTACTAGAGTAAAAAATTGAATGAATTTGAAAGTTCTTTTTTGGGAACCCATGAGATTCTAGGTTTTATAAGTGCAAGAAATTTGGAGAAATTATCTAATCTTTACTACACTTAGATATGTGTTGATTTCCAAACTCAGAAAAGATTTTTCATAGCCATATATATTTTGTCTATTTAAAGGATTTTGCAGTCCTTTTAAAAAATAGAGATGATAAACCACATTTTGTTTTAGATTCTCTGCCTCTTGAAACATAATTGTATCAAAAATCCATTGAACATTAACTCCTTCTAAATTTTAAAGAAAATTGGAAATGAGATTCCACTCTACTAAATTATTTAACCTGCTTTGTGGAATGTCTAGACAACCAGGTATATCATTGAGAATGAGATATTGCCAAAAAAAAAAAAAACGTGGGAAGTAAACTGTCTCCATAACCCACAACCTCATGGAACAGTCTACTCTAATATGGGAAGTTGGTTTTAAATCCTGGGCACTTAAGTTTAGTCTAGCAGGAAAACAGATCACTCTCAGGTTTATACTTTGTGAATATAAATAGGAGAAACTATATAATGTAGTAATGCAGTTTGGGTTGCAGCATAATTTCTCCATCTTCAAAACTTCTCTCTCTTTTATGGATATCTACTTGCCTTTTTATGGACCCCATATCTCTAGACATAAAAATCCTGAGAGAGAGTGTCCCTTGGGTGCTGAGAGGAATGTTGTAAGAATAAACAATGATGATGAAGCCAGGACCAGGAATTTTCTTCATGTTATTTTCATTCAAGGTGTTGTTTATGAAGAAGTTTTCCTCCTCAAATCATCATGATATAGTCTTGAATTTTATTAGCCAGGTAGGCTTCTTGAACCTTGACCTATCTGGTTGCACAAGGCCCTGGGATTTGAAGGGCTTCTTTCTTGGCTGAGTGATTTGTGCTCAATATCTTGAAATTCCTCATAAATTTTAATCAAGGGACCTTGTATTTTTCAATCCCCACCAGTTATGTAGCTGATCTGTTTATAAGCTTTAGAATTTTAGATTTGTTATTTACCTCTGTAGTCCTCTTAGAATTTAGGTTACTGATGCTGTGAGATAATCACCAAGAATTGGGTCTACTTTGCCTCTGTGGAGTCAGACAACTAGCTCTTCTTCACAGAGGTGTGGTGCAATTTCTAAAGTATGCCACATCTCCATAAATATTCAGCTTATTCCTCCACATTCTACTTTTTTCAATTGATTTTTCACTTTTTATCAACAAACTTTATATTAATTGATGGATTTATTGTAAGTCTTAACATCTTATAGGTAGGTCCACTGTTTATTCTTCTTTTGCAAAAATGCCTTGATGTGTTTTGACAGCTCATTTCATAAGGAATTCCCTTTTTAAGAGAACTCTTTGCTTTGCAGGTGAAAGATCTAAGTGTACCACAAGGGAGCAAATTAAAATTGAGACCCTTGGGTAAAGACAAGTTTCTTGAAGAAGAATAATGTAGCTTAAGGAGTCTAATATACAGAAGTTTTCCCACAACAGGAGATTACAACAAAGTTCTTCTGCTGTAGTCAGGTCTTTTAAGGTGTAACTGAATACCTGCCCTTCAGAGTATTTGGAATTTGAATTTACACTACTTGAGACCTCTCAGAACCAACCTAACAATATTTAGCATAAAAATAGATCAGATGTCTTTATTTCTGCAACACCTTTCTGAAGTAAATAGTTTTGAATGTACACATCTAGAGATGTCATGAAGAGTATTTAAGAGATAAATGACATCAAGAAGATACTGAGTGAGCACAAAGAAGAATTTGAAATCCTGAATAGAAAAGTAACAGAGCTCATGGGAATGAAAGACACAATAGGTGGGATCAAAAACACATTAGAGGCATACAACAGCAGACTCAAAATGATAGATGAAAGAATAAGTGATATCAAATATAGAGCAGCTGAAATTGAAGAGAGAAATGGAGAGAAAAAAGAATGGAAGAATTTGAGTAGAGTTTAAGAGAGTTGAGTGACAACATGAAACCCAACAACATACTTATCATGGGAGTTCCAGAAAGAGAATAGAAGGGAAAAGGGGCAGAAAGAGTATTTGAGGAAATAATAGCTGAAAATTTCCCAACTCTCACAAAAAAAATGAACTTGCATCTCCCAAAAGTGCAATGTACCCCTATCAGAATAAATCTGAATAGACCTATTCCAAAACCCATACTACTCTGAATGTCAAATGTCAAAGAGAAGGAGAAAAGTCTCAGAGTAGCAAAGGAGAAGCAAACCATCACATACAAGGATACTCAATAAGACTTAGTGCAAATTTCTCTTCAGAAACCATGGAGGTGAGAAGACTGTGGCATGACACAATTAAGATTCTGAAAGAGAAAAATTGCCAGCTGAGAATTCTTTATCCAGGAAAATTGTCCTTTACAGGAGAGAGAGGCCTGGAAGAGAGTATAAAGGAAAGAATAGAGAAAGGATAAGCAAAAGAGTAAAAAGACAGACAAAAATGTATGATAAAAGAAAACCAAACAATAAAATGGTGAAGTAAATAATGCATTTACAGTAATATCATTGAATGCGAATGAATTAAACTACCCAATCAAAAGATACAGTCTGATTGAATGGATAAAAAAACATGAACCATCCCATCCATATCCTGCTTACAAGATACTTACCTTAAACATTGGGATACAAATTGGCTGAAAATGAAATGTTGGAAAAAGATACTCCATGAAAATAGTAATCAAAAAAGAGCAGGGGTAGCTACACTAATACCAGACAAAATAGAATTTTGTGCAAAAAATTTATAAAAGATACAGTTGGCCATTATACATTAATAAAAGTGACATTCCACCAAGAAGATATAATAGTCATAAATTTCTATGTACTTAACCAGGATGCCCCAAAATACATGAGACAAACTCTGGCAAAACTGAAGGGAGAAATAGACATCTGCAATAATACTTGGGGTCTTTAATACCCCACCTACATAATTAGATAGAACTAGATAGAATATCAACAAAGAAATAGAGAACTTGAACAATATGATAAATGAGTTAGACCTAACAGACATATACAGAATATTGCATCCAAACTCAGTGGGTGATATATTCTCCTCAAGTACACAGTGATCTTTGTCCAGGATAGACCACATATTAGGGCACAGTGCAGCTCTCAATAAATATAAAAATATTGAAATTATATAAAGCACCTTCTCAAATCATAATGGAATGAAATTGGAAATCAATAATAGACAGGAAAAAAAGTAAATTGATAAGTGTGTGGTGGCTGAACAGCTCACTCCTAAATAATCAGTGGGTCAAAGAAGAAATTGCAAGTGAAATCAGTAGATAGACTTCGCTGGGATACAGCGAAGTCAGTCTTGAGAGGGAAATTTATAGCCCTAAATGCCTATGTTAAAAAAGAAGAAAGAGCTAAACTCAAAGATTTAACTGAACAACTAGAGAAACTAGAAAAAGAACAGGAAACCAATCCCAAAGCAAAGCAGAAGGAAAGAAATCATAAAGTTTAGAGCAGAAATAAATGGAATAAGATAAGGATGCTCACTGTCACCATTGTTATTAAATATTGTACTAGAAGTTCTAGCTAGGTCAATTAGACAAGGAAAAAAAAAACAAACAAAAAAAAACATCCAAATAGGAAAAGTGGAAGTAAAAATCTCAGTGTTTGCAGATGACATGATCCTGTATTTAGAAAATCCTGAAGTATCCATGACAAAACTAATTGAACTAATAAATGTGTTCAGCAAAGTGGCAGGATACAAGATGAACGTGCAAACATCAGTAATGTTTTTGTACACAAGTACTGAACAATATGAGGAGGAAATCAGGGGAAAAATTCCATTTACAATAGCAACAAAAATATTTAAATACCTAGGAATTAATTTAACCAAAGAAGTACAGGATCTATATGCAGAAAAGACCTAAACAAATGGATAGACATTCTGTGTTCATGAAATGCAAGAATAAATATCATGAAGATGTCAATCTTACCAAACTAATTCATAGATTCAATGCAATACTAATCAAAATCCAACAGCTTACTTTACAGAATTAGAGAGGGCAATTACCAAATTCATCTGGAAGGGGAAGTGCAACTGAATAGCCAAAAGCATTCTAAAAAAGAAGAGCAATGTGGGAGGAATTTCACTGCCTGACCTTGAAACATATTACAAAGCTACAGTGGTCAAAACAGCATGGTACTGGCATAAAGATAGACACATTGATCAATGAAATAGAATTGAGAATCCAGAAATCAATCCTAACCTATGCAGTCAATTGTTTTTTGACAAAACTACCAAGTCCATGTTAATGGGACAAAACAGTCTATTCAACAAATGGTGCCGGGAGAACTGGATATCTATAACTGAAAGAATGAAAGAGGACCCCTATCTCACTTCCTATACAAGAATCAAGTCAAAATCGTTCAAAGACCTAAATATAAAAGCCAGGGCCATAATACTACTAGAAGAAAATGTAGGGAAACATCTTAAAAAACCTTGTGGTAGGTGGTAGTTTCTTGGACCTTACACCCAAAGCACATGCAACAAAAGGAAAAATAGATAAATGGGACTGCATCAAAATTAAAGACTTTTGCACCTGTCAGAACTTTCAAAAGAGTGAAAAGGCACCCAACTCAGTGGGAAAAATTATTTGGTAATCACATGTCAGATAAGGGTTTAATATTTAGGATATATAAAGACATGTTATATAAAGACATGTTACAGCACAACAATAAAAAGACAAATGACCCAACTACAAAATGGGCAGAAGACCTGAATAGACATTTGTCCAAAGAAGAAATACAAATGGCAAAAAAAAAATACATGAAAAAATGTTCAACATCACTAATGATTAGGGAAATGCAAATCAAAACTTCAATGATCATTTCACACCTATCAGAAAATGCCACTATTAAAAAGACAGTTAACTATGAATGTTGAAGAGGATGTGGAGAGGGTAGGAACACTTATGCACGGTTGGTGGGAATGCAGAATGGTACAGCACTGTGAAGGACTATTTTGCAATTTGTAAAGAAACTTGAAACAGATGTGGCTCAAGTGAATGCACTCCCGTCTACCATATGGGAGGTCCAGGGTTAGATTCCCAGTGCCTCCTGGTGAAAGGCAGGCTGGCCCGTGAGGAGAGCTTGCCCATGCTGGAGTGCTGGCCTGCCAGGAGAGCTGGTGCAACAACATGACACAAGAAAAAGAGGAGAGACAATAAGAGATGCAGTAGATCATGGAGCTGAGGTGGCACGAGATTGAGCGCCTCTCTACCACTCCGTAAGGTCCCTGGATTGGTTCTTGGTGTCTCCTTAAGAGAAGGCAAACAGACACAGAAGAATACACAGAGCAGACGATGAGTGCAAACCAATGGGGGCGCAGGGGGAGAAGTAAATCTCTTAAAAATATAAAGAAGCTTAATATAGACTTGCCATGTGACCATGCAATACCAATACTGGGTATATACCCAGAAGAACTGAGAGCAGTGACACGAACAGACATCGGCATATCAGTGTTCATAGCGGCATTATTCACCAATGAGTGGATAAACAAACTGTGTTCTATTCACACAATGCAATATTATGCAGCTGGAAGAAGAAATGAAGTTTCAAATCACATGACAACACGGAAGAACCTGGAGCACATTATGTTAAGCAGAGCAAGCCAGACACAAAAGGACAAATACTGTATGATTGCATTACTATGAACCAAATATATTGTGTAATATATTGCACAATTTTAAAAAATGTTATGTATCCAATATATTTAATTGCAAAATGTATGTTTTTATTCAACTGTTTTCTTTTTTAAAATTTTTTGTTTATATTTTCAATTATTAAATGTAAAAATAAAGTTTTTTTTTTTTTTTAAAGCCAATGCATAATCAAAGCAAATGCTAAGTTAGTAACTTAAGTATTTAAACAAGGGTAAAACCGCAGCATGGGGCTCAAGTCTGAGTTGCTTTAGACCAACATTGGCTCCTGTTTGCAGACATAATAAATGTAAGTTCTGCCTAACTCTTGTGTTAAAATTTTTTGCTCTACATCTCTGGTTATCTTCAAAGCCCCAGCTTTGGGGTCTAACACATCAGTGCCCAAAATTCCCATGTGTTGCTTTGTAGTGTCCACTCCCAGCCCCTAGTAACCCTTGATCTGTTTTCCCACCCTATTGTTTTGCTTTGCAAGAATGTCATAATTGGAATCATACACTCTTTTGAGTTTGGCTCATTTCACTTAGTGTAAACATCTGAAGTTCATTCATGTTGTTGAGGGTACCCACCATAGTTCCTGTCTATTGCTGAGTAGTGATCCATCACGTGGAGCTACCATAGGATGTTTCCCATTACGCAGCTAGAAATGTTTGTGCTCATTTCACTGGGCAAATGCCTAGGACTGGGATTGGCAAGAGGATGTTTACCCTCACAAGAAACTGCCAAACTGTCTTCTGAGTGGCTGAACCAGTTTGTGTTTCCATTTGCTATGGATGGGGGTCCTAGGTGCTCCACATCCTCACCCGTCCTTGGTATTGTTGGGTTGCTTTATCATTTGTTTTTTCATTAATTTAACCATTTTAATAGATGTAGGATATCTCGTAGTTTTCACTTCTATTTCTCTAATGACTAAGGATATTGAGCATTTTTATATGCTTATATGGTATCTACACACTTTGATGATGTATTGAAATCTTGTGTCCATTATCTATTCAAATCATTGCCCTATTTTTTTTTAATGAAGAAAGGATATTCTGTTTTAATTAGTAAAATAAGCTGAGTTTAAAGACCAATACCTTGAACAGTACAAAAAAAGACAATATTCTGAAAATCCAGTTTATTTCCATGGAGTGGACAGTTCCAGTCAATGCTATCAGTTTGCTCATGTTTTTAAGAGTATAAGTTCTTAATTTTGATGAAGTCCAATTTATCATTTTTTTCTTATAAAGGAAAGATTTTGGTATAATATCTAAATGTCTTTGCCTAATCCAAGAACACAAAGATATTCATCTACATTTTCTTCTAGGAGTTTCATAGCTTTGGGTTTCGCATTTAGGTCTATGATCCACTTTGTGCTAATTTTTATGAATGATGAGAGGAGTGATTTGACGGTTTTTAAAAAATGTAAAATCCAATTGTTGCAGTATCATTTGTTGAAAAGATCACCTTTTCTCTATTGAGTCTTTAGTTGAAAATCAATTGAATGTATATATGTGCATGGATGTATTTCTAGATGCCTTTCCATAAACATTTTAGAATGAGTTTGTCAAATTTTAGAGCAATTTTGCTGGGATTTAGTAAGAATTTCATTTACTCTATGGAATAGGTTGGAGAGAATTAACATCTTAAAAATATTGAATTTTCCAATCCATTAACATAGTATATTTCACCATTTAAGTCTTTGATTTTTTTCACCATCTTGTGTTTAGTTTTCAGCATATAGATCTTTTACATATTTCATAATATTTATGCCTAAGTTCATATTTTATGGTATTATTGTAAATGGTATTGTTATTTAAAAATTAAATTTCCAATTGTTCATTTGGGTATATAAAACTATGATGGATTTTTGTATGTTGACTTTGTATCTTGGAACTTTGTTAAACTCATTTGTTAGTTTGATTTAGTTATTGTAGAGTCTTTGAAATAGGAATTTATTTATTTATTTTTGTCTTATGACAGTAGTTAGGATGTCTAATTTGAGGTTGTAAAGAAGTGGTAAGAATGGATATCCTTACCTTGTTCTCCATTTTGGGGGAGAGTAAGAAGAAATCAGTCTTTCATCATTATTTAGTCATTGGCTGTCTTAAAGGATTTTTTCCCATTTCATCTCTGTTGTCAAATATATGGACATAGAATTGTTCCTAGTAGTCTCTTATTACCTTTCTGATACTTATAGGGTGTGCGGTGATGTCCCCTCTTTCATTACTGTTATTTGCATCTTGTTTTCTCTCTTTTTTCCTAGGCTATACTGGCTAGAGGTTTATAAATTTTATTGATCTTTTCAAAGAACTGCTTTTTGGTTTCCTTGGTATTCTCTATTGTTTTCCTATTTTCAATTTTGTTTGTTTCTGCTTTCATCTTTATTTCCTTAAGGTTTAATTTCCTCCTTTCCCTCACCCACTGTTTCTTGCTCAGATGAAAGCTTATATAATTGGTTAGAGACCTTTTATTTTTTTTTTTTGTATAATATGTGTTTATTGCTATAAATCTCCTTTAAGACTGCTTTAATTGTATTCAACAAGTTTTGACATGTTGATTTTCTTTTTCTTCTGTACAAAATATTTTCTAATCTCCCTTACGATTTCCTCTTTAATCTATGGCCTTTATCTATGGTGGGATTATTTGGAAGTGTGTTTTTTAATTTCTAAATATTTGGGGATTTTCTGAATATTTTTCCATTATTTATTTCTTGCTTAATTTCATTTATGGTCCAAGAACTTACTTTGAATTTTTTTTTTCTTTAAAATTCGTTAAGATTTGTTTTATGGCTTAGAATAAAGTCTCTTCATGTGAATATCCCACATGCACTTGAAATGAATGTTTATTCTGCTTCTGTTAGGGAAAGTGTTTTAAAAATATTAAGTCAAATGAATTCATAGTGTTGTTCAGATCTTCTTTCTCCTTACTGGTTTTCTGTCTAGTTTTTTCTTTTAATCAATTTTTGAGAAAGAAATGTTGAATTCTCCAACATAATCTTTTGATTTTTGTTTTATTTTGTTTTGTTGGTTGGTTTTTAGGAGATACTGGGGATTGAACCCGAGACCCCATTTATGTGAAGCAAGTGCTCAACCACTGAGCTATACCCACTTCCCTCCAACATAATCTTAACTCATTTCAGTTTTATCAGTTTTCACTTCATGTGTTTTGAAGCTCTGTTTTTAGGTGCATTCACATTTGAGATTTCATTTTGGGACGGGGGTAGAATTGACCCCTGTTTTAGTTTGCTAAAGGCTGCCAAAGCAGTGTACCAGAAATGGTTTGGCTTTTACAATGGGGATTTGTTAGTTTAAAAGCTTACAGTTTAGATGCTGAGAAAAATGCCCAATTCAAGTCTTCATCAGGCAATGCTTTTCTTCCCAAGGACTGGCTGTTAGTTTTCCTGGATTCCTCTCTTATCTGGCAAGGCACAAGGCAGCATCTGCTGGTTTCTCCCTCCTCCTCTGGGCTTTGTTACCTTCTGTGGCTTCCTCTCAGACTCTGGGCATTTCTCTTTGTCTCTGCAGCCTTGCTGAATCAATTTATAAAGGACACTGGTAAGAGGATTAAGACCCACCCTGGGTCATACAATCTAATCAAAGACCCTTAACTGAAGTAAGTTAATCAAAAGGTCCCACCTATAATAGGTTTACATGCACAAGAATGGATTAGCTTTAAGGACATGGTCTTCTGGGGTCACCTGGCTTAAAACTGTCATGACCCCTTTTCATTATGTAATGTTACTCTTTTTCCCTTATAACATTCCATGTTCTGAAGTCTATATATCTGATATTAATGAATTCCAGCTTTCTTTGGGTTGGTGTTTGCATGATATCTATTTTTAAAATTTTTTTATTGTAGTAACTTATATTAACCCAAAACTTCCCATTTGAACTACTTTTAAGTATAAAATTCACTAGTATTAATTACAGTCACAATATTGAATTATCATCCCTAATAACTATTACTCCAACTTTTTCATCAGCTAAAACAGAAATTCTGTACCAATTAAGCATAACTACCTCCACCACATACTCACTGGCCTCTGGTAACCTATAATCTACTATATGTCTCTATGAAATTTGCTATTTATAGGTACTTCATGTAAGTGAGATCATACAATATTTGTCTTCTTATATCTGATCCATGGTGTAGCATCCATCAGAACATCATTCATTTTTATGGTAGAATAATATTCTATTGTAGTGGATATATTACCTTTTGTTTATCCTTTCATCTGTTGATGGGCACCCAGGTTGCTTCCACTTTTTGGCTATTTTGAATAATTCTGTTGTAAGTATTGGTGTACACATATCTGTTAGAGTCCCTGCTTTCAGCTCTTTTGGAAATATACCACAAAGTGGGATTACCAGATCATATGTTAATCCTATACTTAACTTTCTGAGGAACTGCCAAACTGAATCCCATAGTGGCTGTACAATTTTACAGTACCTCCAGTGATGTATCAGGGTTCCTATTTCTCTGCATCCTTACCAACATTTATTATTTTCAGTTTTTTTAAAAAAATAACTGTGCTGGTTGGTGTAAAGTGACATTTCATTGTGGTTTTGTTATACATTTCCCTGATAACTGATGATGTTGAGCATCTTTTCATGTCCTTATTGGCCACTTGTATATCTTCTTTAGAAAAATATATATTCAAGTCCTTTACCATTTTTAATTGGGTTATTTGTTGAGCTGTAGGATTTCTTTAAATATTCTGGATACTAAAACTTTATCAGATATAGGGTTAGCAATTATTTCCCCCAATTCTGTAGGTTCTTTTCGCTTCCTTGATAGTTTCTTTTGACATACAAATTTTAAATTATGATGGACTTTATTTTTTTTTCTTTTGTTTCTTGTGATTTTGGTGTCATATCTAAAAATTCACTACCAAATCCAACGTTATGGAGGCCTGCCCACTATGTTTTCTTTTGGGTGAATTATGGTTTTAGCTCTTCTGTTTAGGTTCTTGATCCTTTTAGAGTTAATATTTGTATATAGTGTGAGGTAGAGGCCTAACTTCATTCTTTTGAAAGTGCATATCCAGTTTTCCCAGCACTATTTGTTGAAGAGACTATTCTTTCTCTATTGAGTGGACTTAGCACTCATCAAATTCAATATGTATATGTGTTTATTTCTGCACTCTCAATTCTATTCCATTGGTCTATATAACTGTATTTATGCCAGTGCCATGCTGTTTTGATTACTATGGCTTTGTAGTAAGTTTTGAAATTAGTAAGTTGAGTTCTACAATTTGGATCTTCTTTTTAAAGATTGTTTTGGGCATTTGGGGTCCTTTGAAATTCTATGTGAATTTGGGTCTTGGCATTTACATTTCTACAAAAAAAAAAGGCTTTTACTATGCTGTTGGAAAAAGAGATATAATTGACATGATGAATGCACAATTTGATTATATCAAATACCATTGATTGTACATTTTGGATGGATTTATGCTTTACTAATATGTATCAATATGTATTAATAATATTGTTTGTGAAAAAATATGCTGTTGGATATGGTTTGTTAGTACATGTTGAAATTTTTTCATCTGTATTCATAAAGGATATTGGCCTGTAGTTTTATTTTCTTTTTATGTCATCATCTCGCTTTATCAGAGTGATATTAGCCTCAGAGAATGAGTTAGTGTTGCTGGATATTTCTGTGTCATTGGCTATGTTACAAAAAAGAATTTAAGAATATGCCAGTTTAGTTAGGCCAGGAGTTTATTAAGAAAATGAGAGAAGAGAAAGAAAGTAACAAATTATGGGTCCCAGATATACTGGCAGACTGGTCCAGGCAAAGAGAGGAAAAAGGTAAATTTATAGATTACAAGTCCCTCTTAAAGATTACAAGTCCCCACGTCTACTTCTGTGCTGGTCCAGGTGGGAAAGAAAAGGCAAAACAGCCCGAATTAGCTTTGGTTCTTGCTGTTTTTGGTTACACAACCCATCAATTGTCCAGCAGGGCCCAGTGACATGGCCCCTTGATAATATCCAGGGTTCTTCCTGATTCCAGACAAAATCCCTTTCCAGATGGGGGTTCTCATGTGGTTCTTCCAGCAGCCATCTTGTGGGGTCTCCATGGCCACATGTTTCATGGCCATATTTTTCTGCCAGGTCCCAGGTTGGTCTTTTAAATCTCTAATCAAGCCTACCTCATTAGGAAGAAATCTGTCCTCTTCAATTTTTTTGGGAAGAGTTTGAGAAGAATAGGTGATAATTCTTTGAATAGTTGATAGAATTCACTAGTGAAATCATCTGGTCCTGGCCAGAGGAAGTCAAAATATCAACATGAACAGGAATTGGGAAGAAATTGATTTGAATCTTCCAAGATGACTTTTAGGGGTTCAAGATGTCAGTGGAGGAAGTAACTGCAGATGTGGTGGAAATAGCAATAGAATTAGTTAGAAGTGGAGCTTGAAGATATGACAGAATTGGTGCAATCTCATGATAAAACTTTATAGGTGGAAACAACCCGCAAAATGGCAACAGAGTAAGGAGCTCTTAGTGACAGCTTGTGCTACAGGGCTGTTGGTAATCACCCAGAGCTATCTAAAGCACCTGTTTGGGGGCTCCAGGAGACAGAAGAACATCCTGCAACATCCTTGAAAGGATGGAAGGAGGGGACTGCCCATCTGCAGAGAGGATTCATAAATAGAGCACTCCACACCACGGAGACTGGTGCCTATCCTCCATTGATGGCACAAGCTGCCTCAGGAGCTATTTTGTGGATGGAGATGGAAGCTCCATTTCCCCAAAACAGGGAAGGTAGAGACGGTTGGCCACCAACTTCAGCTACTGATTAGTAAATTCGGCTGCTAAAGTATAGTCCTGAGAACAGCTAAAATTTGAAACTAAGTCACAAAGAGACCAGCAGCCACAATTTTGAATCCAGTCCCAGCATGAGGGGAAGTCAGGCTGATTGAAATTCACAGTGATGAGGGAGACCAGCTTTTTTTCCACCAAGATTGGAGTGCAGCCCTAGCCTAGGGCTTTGGCAAGGAGGAAGTTCTCAGTACCTGCACCAGCTTCTCCAGGAAACTGCAGGTACATTCAGCTGGCACAGACTGAATAGTTGGAAGTCGACTGGGACAAATGAGGTCATTTTGAACCCACATGGCATAGATTGCTGACCACACCTCAGCTCCATCTCCACCCCAGGCAGGAGAGGAAGGGCGATGAAGCTTCATCAACCTTTTAGGGGAACTAGAGTCCAGGCCTGCACGACTTGGAGTATTACACACAGCTGTGGCTCTGTCCCTACCCCTGGGCAAAGAAGAAAGTTGGGAGAAGCATCATTGGTCCCTTTGGCAATGCAGGCAGCTTGAACTTCCATAGATTATAGCATCAACTACACCCTTGACTCCTACTACACAAAGACAAGGGAGAAAGAGCAAGAAAGCCCTAAACTAAAGGAAGAAACTGCACCCAATATTAATACAACTAGCAAGCCAGATGCCAAGACACCAACAAAAAATTACAATCCACAGAAAGAAATGGCCCAGTTAAAGGAACAGGATAAGCCTCTAGATGGCATAAAAGAGTTGAGAAAACTAATAATAGATGTTCAAACAAAGCTCCTTAATAAATTCAATGAGATGGCTAAAGAGATTAAGGATATTAAGAAGACATTGAACTAGCATAAAAAAGAATTTGGAAAGCATACATAGAAAAACAGAAGATCTTATGGCAATGAAAGGTGCAATAAACGAAATTTAAAAATTCACTGGAATCATATAATGGCAGATTTGAGGAGGCAGAAAAAAGGATTGGTGAGCTTGAAGATATGGCCACTGAAAGTGAACATACAAAAGAACAGATGAAGAAAAGAATGGAAAAAAATTGAACAAGGTCTCAGGGAACTAAACGGCAGCAAGAGACATGCAAACATATTTGTCATGGGTGTCCTAGAAAGAGAAGAGAAGGGAGAGGGAGGTGAAGGAATATTTGAAGAAATAATGGTAGAAAATTTCCCAACCCTATTGAAGGACATAAATAGCTGTGTCCAAGAAGCACAATGTACTCCCATCTGAATAAATTCAAGTAGACCAACTCCAAGACCAATACTAACCAGAATTTCAAATGCCAAAGAAAAAGAGAGAAGTGTACAAAGCAAGAGAAATACAATGCATAACATATATAGGATACCCAATCAAATTAAGTGCTGTTTTCTCATCAGAAACCATGAAGGCAAGAAGATAGTGGTATGATATATTTAAAATACTGCAAGAGAAAAACTTCCAGCCAAGAATCTTATATCTGGGAAGATTGTCTTTCAGAAATGAAGGGGAGTTTAGAATATATTCACAGATAAATAGAAATTGAGAGAGTTTGTAGCCAAGGGACTGGCCTTGCAAGACATACTAAAGGGATTGCTACAGCCTGAAAAGAAGACAGGAGAGAGAGGCCTGGAAATGAAAATTATCATTAAAAGTAACTGAAAGTCTCAAAACAGTGGTGAAAATGAAGTATGACACATAAAATGCATAGGTCAAAATGGGTGAAGTGAGAATGGCTTTTAGAATAAAAACATTGAATGCTAATGGATTAAATTCCTGTCTCAGAGGACAGAATGTATAAGAAAATACAAGCCATCTATATGTTGTCTGCAAGATACTCACCTTAGACTTAAGGGTACCAATAGATTGAAAGTGAAAGGCTGGAAAAAGGTATTCCATGCATGGCAATAACAACAACAACAAAAGCTGGAGTAACTATACTTACATCAGCTGAAATAGACTTTAAAAGCCACTAGAAGGAAATGGATGTGGCTCAAGTGATTGGGTTCCTGTCTACCATATAGGTCCAGGGTTTGATTCCCAGTGCCTCCTGGTGAAAGGAAAGCTGGCCTGAGCAGAGAGCTGGTCCATCTGGAGTGCTGGCCGATGCAGGAGTGCCGGCCCTCACAGAGTGCCGACCCACACCAAACGCTGGCCTGCACGGAAAGCTGATGCAAAAAAAGAGACACAGAGAAGAGACAAAAGAGATGTAGTAGACCAGGGAGCTGAGGCAGAGGAAGATATTGAGCACCTCTCTCCCACTCCAGAAGGTCCCAGGATCGGTTCCCAGTTCCTTCTAAAGAGAAGACAAGCAGAAACAGAAAAAGGCACATTAAGATGTCAATTCTATACAAATTAATATACAGATTCAATGCTATCCTGATAAAAATTCCACCAATATTGTAAAAATGGAAAACACAATTATCATATTTATTTGTAAAGGTAAGGGGTCCCTAATAGCTAGAAACATCTTAAAAAGGAAAATAAAAATTAGAGGACTCTCACTTCCAGACCTTAAATCATATTACCTAGCTACAGTAGTAAAAACAGCATAGTACTGGCATAAAGACGTACACATAGACCAATGGAACTGAAGTGATGGTTCAGAATTAGACTCTCACATCTATGGTGAAGTGATTTTTGACAAGCCTGTCAAATTCACCTAGCTGGGTCAGAACAGTCCATTCAACAAATGGTGCTGGGACAACTGGATATCCATAGCCAGACAGAGAGAGGACCCCTATCTCACACCCTATACAAAAATTAATTCAAAATGGATCAAAAACCTAAATATAAAAGCAAGAACCATAAAGCTTCTAGAAGAAAATGTAGGAAAACGTCTTTAAGACCTTGTGGTAGGTGGTGGATTCTTAAAGGAGATAAGAGCAGGACTGAGATGGACTATTGATGCTTAATGTATGTAGAAGATTTAATTAATCTTCCTGTAAAAGTAAGGAAATGTATAGAGTTGATGATAACACATTATAGTAACAACTGGTTTATAAATGGGAATGTGGCTGAAAAAGGTAATGTAGGGATGTAGATGTCAATTGAAAGAGAACTAGGGAATAATCTAGGGACTGAATAACACAGTAAACCCAGAGGTGGATGAGAATCTTGGTTGATGGTACAGATGCAAGAGTGTCTTATGAGCTAGAATAGATGTATGTCACTATTGCAGGGTGGTGGGAAAGTGGGGAAGCATGGGGAAAACTGCAACTGGAGTGACCTATGGACTGTGGTTGGCAGCAATGCTGTAATGTTCATGCATCTGTGCCAAGGGTGTACTCTGTTCATAATGGAGGAGTCTGGAAGGAGTGTGCCAGGGGTGTGCTGTGGACCATGGTAGGTGGTGATAGTCTGAGGATATTGTTTCGTGGTCTGTATCAAATGTTTCACCATATTGTGGTGTGTTGGTGGAGGGGTGTTGTATGGGAATTCTGAACATGTGCATCATTGTTTTGTAAGTTCACAATTTCTGTAATAGAATATATTTTTAAAATAACAATAGAGTGGGTTGCAGGGGAAATACATCAAATGTAAGATATGGGCTATAGTTAGTAGTAAGATTTTGACAATATTCTTTCGTAATTTGTAACAAATGTCTCACAACAATTCAAGGTGTTGGTGGTGGTTTGATGTATGTAATTCCAGTTTGATGTTATTCTTGATTGTTTTGTAGGTTCACAGCTTTTACTATAAACTTGTTTATGTATGTTCATGATATATCAAAAATGATATAAAATAATAATAATAATAGGTTGGCTTGGTGAAAATATACACCAAGTATAAGATACTTTGGTTAGTAGTAATATTTTGAGGATACTCTTTCATCATTAGTTAAAAATGTTTCACAAGATTGCAAGGTATTGGTGGTAGGGTGAGGTATGAGAGTCATGTATGATGTTATATATGTTTGTTTTGTCAGTTCACAGCCATTATTTATCTTTGTTTATGTACCAGTGATATACTTTAATAAAGTTTTAAGAAATTAAAAAAACAGAAAAACTTTATGGAAGAAGATTTGCTTCTTATGGATCAGCAAAGAAAGTGGTTTATTGAGAATGAATTTATTCCTGGTGAAGATGCTGTGAGCAAGATGGCATCAGAGTAGCTCAGGCAGGGCACAGCTCTCTTGCAAAATAAGGGAGAAGGCATAGAAATAGTCTGAAGGGGCCACTTTGGGGACCCCTGCAGTCCAGGAAAGTGCCTCATGCATCAGCGAGGAGGGACTGGGGATGTAAACATGGAGAAGCCAAAGGGAAAACCATGAGTTGATACCCCTGTGGGTCTTCTCGAGTATTTGCCAGGAACAGAAGACCTGGTTGGGCCCTATTAGTGGCTCCCTGCCACAGTTTTGACTTCTGAAACAGGACAATAATAAAGCTTTAGAAAAACTAAACTAAAAATCAAAGAAGAGCTGTTAAATAAAACCACTAGGCAAGAGAGAAATTGATCAACAGAGCAAAATCATCAACATAAGCAGATTCCTAGGTGTCAACAAAAGATATAATCACCCACACTAAGAAACATGAAAATATGGCCCAGTCAAAGGAACAAGCCAAGAATCTAGATGTGACTCAGGATTTAACAAATAATAAATGATGTTCACACAAACCTCCTTAATCAATTTATGGAGATGAAAGAAAATATGACTAAAGAGGTAAAGAATATTAAGATGACAGTGTGTGAGCATAAAGAACAGTTTGAAAACCTGCAAAAAAAGTAACAGGGTTTATGAGAATGAAAGACACAATGGATGAGATTGAAAATACATTAGAGGCATATAACAGTAGATGTGAAATATTTGAAGAATGAATAAGTGAATCAAAAATAGGACATTTGAAATTGAAAAGATAGGAGATGGGAGCAGATGTGGCTCAAGCCATTGAGCACCTACTTCTCACTTGGGAGGTCTCAGGTTCAGTCCCTGGTGCCTTAACAACAAAGCCAGATAAAAATATTGTGAGATTAGAAAATTACAGACCAATTTCTCTAATGAATGTGGATGCAAAAATCATGATCAAGTGGCCTTTATACCAGGTATTGCAAGAGTGGTTCAACATAAGACAATAAGTGCAATACACCACATTAATAAATTGAAGAGGGAAAAATCACATGATCATTTCAATTGATGCAGAAAAGGCACCTGACAAAATATAACATCCTTTCTTGTTAAAAACACTCTGAAAGATAGGAATAGAAGGAAGCTTTTTCAATATGATAAAGTGCATATATGGAAAACCCGCAGCTAACATTGTACTTAATAGGGAAAGACTGAAATCTTTCCCACTGAGATCAGGAACAAGAAAAGGATGCCCACTCTCCCCACTGTTATTCAATATGGTGCTAGAAGTTCTAGCTAGAGCTTTAGGCAAGAAAAAGAAATAACAATTTTGTTATTCACTGATGATATGATCCTATACTTAGAAAATCCCCCCAAAAATCAACAACCAAACTATTAGAACTTATAGACAATTTCAGCAATACAGCAGGTTACAAGAGTAATATGCAAAAATCAGTAGCATTTCTATATACCACTAATGAGCAGTCTGAGGAGGAAGTCAGAAAATAATCCATTCATAATAGCAACTAAAATAATCAAATATTTAGGAATAAATTTAACGAAGAATATAAAGACCTGCATGCAGAAAACCATAAAACTTGCTAAAGGAAACCAATGATAACTAAAATAAATGGAAGGATATTCCATATTCATGAACCGGAAGACTATCATTAAGATGTCAATTCTACCCAAACTGATCTACAGATTTAATGTAATCTTAATAAAAATTCCAATATCTTTCTTTGTAGAACTGGAAAAGCCAATCGTCAAATTTATCTGGCAGGATCAGAGTCCCCAAATAGATATAAATATCTTCAAAAAGAACAAAGTTGGAGGACTCTCACTTCCAGACTTTAAAGCATATTATCTAGCTATAGGGATAAAAACTGCATGGTACTAACATAAAGATAGAGAGATTGACCAATGGGACCAAATCTAGAGTTCAGAAACAGACCCTCCCAGCTATGGTCAAGTGATTTTTGATAAGGCTGCCAAACCCATTCAGCTGGGTCAGAATGGCTTATTCAACAAATGGTGCTGAGAAAATTGGATATCCATATCTAAAAGAAAGAAACAGGATCCCTACCTCACACCTGATACAAAAATTAATTCAAAATGGATCAAGAACCCAAATATAAAAAGCCAGAAGTCTAAAATTCCTAGAAGAAAATGTAGGTAAACATCTTGTAAATGGAGGTGGTTTCTTGGATCTTAAACCTACAGCACGGGAAACAAAAGAAAAAATAGATAAATGGGACAGCCTAAAAAATAAATACTTTTGTTCTTCAAAAGACTTTGTCAAGAAAGTAAAAAGGCATCCTTCTCAATGTTAAAAAATCCTCAGAAACCAGAGATCTCAAAAGGGATAGATCTCCATGTTATAATAAAGAGATCACACAACTTAATGACAAAATGAAAACAATTCCATTTAAAAATGGTCAAAAGAATTGAAAATTTTTCCAAATTATAAATATACATGCCACAATGCATGAAAAACATGTTCAATATCACTAGCTATTAGGGAAATGCAGATCAAAACTTCAATGAGATACCATCTCACATCATGAAGAATGGCCACTGTTAAAACAACAGAAAACTTCAAATGCTAAAGAGGATATAGAGAAATAGGAACATTCCTCCACTGTTGGTGGAACTGTAAAATGGTGCAACCTCTGTGGAAGACAATCTGGCGGTTCCTCAGGATATAGAGCTGCCACATGATCCATTAGTCAGTAGAGCTACTATGAATATATTCAGAAGAACTGAAAGCAAGGGCATGAACTGCTATTTGCACATCCATGTTCATAGCAACATTATTCACAATTCCTAAAGATGGAAACAACTTAAGTGTCCATTAGCCAATGAATGGATAAGCATGGTATGGTATAGTCATACAATGGAATATTACTCAGCTGTATGAAGAAATCAATTGGGGAAGCACATGACAACATGGAGGAACTTTGAGGATATTATGTCCAGTGAAATAAGCCAGACACAAAAGGATGAATATTTTATGGTCTCACTGATATGAACTAAATATAATGAGTAAACTTACGGATTTGGACTATTAAGTATAGATTGGTGGGAGATGGAAGGTGGGATGAGAAGGGGCAAAGATGTTGGATGTATGTAGAGTGTTTAATAAGGTCAAATGTAAATATGTGGTAATGGTTGGACTTGGTAACACTTCATAATGAATGTAACAAACAGTGTTGATTTAGGCTGAAATTGTGTCTGAGTAGTCTGGAAAGATTAATCTTAGTTGGAGGATAGCTGGGGGATAATATTGGGAATATATAACAAGGATTTTGGAATTAGATGAGCATTGTGTTTAATATAAATACAGGAATGTTTTTCTACCAGAAGATGTCAAGTGTGAGTCCAATAAACTGGAGAGTAAGTGTTGCAATGAAAAATATTAAAATATTTCTTTTGAAGTTTTGTCTTTCATCACTGTAAAATCTGTTGTCCTTCATGTACAGTGACATTTTCTTCCATTTATTCCTAAGTGTCTTACTTTTTTTCGTTTTGTCTTCAAAAAAATTTTACATCACAGTAAAGTCACATACAGAACATAGAAGACCTCTATATACCCAATATCTTCCCCCTCTTTCCCCTTCCTGTATTAATAATCTTTTTATGTGTGGATGGTACATTTGTTACAACTGATGTACAAAAATGGAAACATAGCTACAAACCATGGTCAATGGTTTACATTATGGTTTACATTTTAGACAATACACTTATAAATTTTTGCTGAACTATAACATGGTCTGTGTCCATCATTGCAAAATCATGCGGAATACTTCCACTGCCCCCTAAATACCCCCTCTTCCATGTATTCTATTCTTCCTTTCCCCTCCCCTCAGAGCCTACGGTGACAACCAGGCTTCACTCCTAGAAAGACAAGACTCATAGTTAACTTGCTACAACACTGAGCGCCTCACAAACTGATCTGTCCTCTCCTAAAAGGCCAAATAACATTTGGGAAATTATCACTATGGAGAGTCAAATCCTTCCAGTCCAGGATTTTTCCCCAAGGCAAAGTGTTTTGAGGGAGATTATGGTTGTTTTAAATGATCCCAAACTCAAAGCTTTTACAGATCATAGGCAATTACACTGTTAATTATTAAGGCTTCTTACTGACTGTTACTCAATCTTCTTTTTCTTATTAGACTCTACATTAATATTTTCCTTCTCTCAGAGTTCCCTGTTGTCAGTCGACTGTCCTCTCTGGCTGTGAACATCTACAATTATATGCAACTTTCCTCTTCATAAGTCGGTTCTAACAGGGTGACATTTTTAATGTACTCCACCACAGTACTCTCAAAAGCCAAGAAAGTAACTAGCTGTGTTATTGGACGGGTATAACAGTAGTTGAAAGGGAAAGTCTAGATCATGTATATTACTAGAAGGGAAAGTTAAAAATTGTAACATGGGACTGTATAAAATGGTAAAACATCATGTAAAACATGAACATGGGTGATATTGGATATAAAAGACTTTTTAAAATATATAAATAAAAACATACTAGAAAGAAGGAAAAAGAATAGTAGCTATGTATGGCAGGCAAGGCATAGAGAGATTGAGGGGTAATGAATTTTGTTTTTTTGTTTATTTTTATTATTGGAATAATGAAAGTGCTCTGGGAGTGATTGGGATGATGAATACACAAACATGTGATTACACCAAATACCATTGATTGTACTCTTTGGATTGATTTCTGCTTTTTTAATATATATCAATAAAATTAAAAAAAATAAAAAATTATGAGACTCCACCACATAAATTTTGAAATCTAAGATAAACCATGGATTATCTTTAAATTGTAACTATAAAAATGTGTGACCATCTTTTGTATAAAATATTCCATACCATTGCAAGTTGTTAATAGGTTGGAATATGGGCATCCTTTATTTTTTTATATGATTGTTTTGTAAATCCACAAGTGTCTGATAAAAAATAAGCTAAAAAAAAGCTGAGTAAGAATTCATCTGAAGGATTTTAATTTACAGAAAATGGACAGGGATGAACTAATCAGAATCATGACATTGTCAACAAACAAAAAATGATTTAAAAGAGTCACACTGACTTTTCTTCATCTTATACTGTAAGTAGCCTCAGAGGTTATCTCTTTCTGATCCCTTCCTGACTCATATCCCTAGAAGCACCGTGAAGTCTTATCTGTGGTTGGAATTAAGCCCACATTATTCACATATTAACTGTAGGTATATTGGTAATTTTTTCACTGCCTTATCTGTTGGTAAGTTTAGTCTTTATGTAATCAGAGCCTTAGTATTATCTCAAAACAGGATCCCGAAGTTACTTCTTGATGCCAAATTGTATTTTACATCTCTTCTCTGGTTTCCCTAGGACTTTTCCATTTCCAGATACCTGCACCCCTAGGTAAGAAGACCCTTCCTTCCATGGGCTCAAGAGTTCCACCTTCAGACCACAGAACACTGACCTCTCCTTGAGATACCCAAGACTTCAGCCCACATGAAATCTTATCTTCTTTTATACCTATTTCCTTCGGTCCTGTTTTTAATTTTACTCAATAAACTCAATCTTCAGATATTAAGGTATAATCTACCTCTTCATATGTAATTACATTAAAATGCCATCATGGTAGTCTGTTTGTCTTAGATCAGTCCTTCCAATCCCCCAGAGATTCCAGGTCTTATCAATTGAAAAATATATTTTTTCTTTATGCCTCTATTTTCATCAAATAAACTCATGTTTCCTACAAAAGTAACACACTAATTTTCATTTCTTTTGCAGAATTGATATAATATGCTTTATTCAGTGATGTTAAAACTCTTAAAGAAATGGAAATAATTTAATCATAATAAGGTTCAATATTTAACTAAATTTGGACTGATTACAGAAAGGCAGAGAAACATTTGAACATTTTTGGCTCTATTATTTGTGCAATACCTAACATTACCTCCTTTAGGTACACTCATAAAAGCAGACATACTTTGTGATGTAGCTTCCTCTTTGTAATTTTCATTTCCAGATGTACATGATTGGCTGTAATTGGGAAAGAAGCAATGATATTTGAGAACTGTAAAGGAGTGCGAGGAACTGATAAAAGAACAAAACCCCAAGGAATTCAAAATAGAGATGCAGATAGTGGAGAGCTTTCTAAAAAGAAGGAATCATTTAAGGTATGAGAAATCATTGAGGGGAGAATAAAATGATTTGAGGTTACTAGAGTTAAAAATTTAATGAAATTGTACACACTTTTAGGGAAACCATAGGATTCTAGGTTTTATAGCTGTAAGAAATTTGAAGAAATTATCTAATGTAATACACATATATTAAGAGTTGCTCTCCAAACTCTCAGAAAAGCTTGTTCATACCAATGTTCCTTTTCTGTAGTTAAATTTTTACCATCCTTGGTGAAAATAGAAGTAAGTCCAATATCATTTTTGAGTCTCTGACTAGACAAAATATTATTGCATCAAAATCTATTGATGAAAAAAAATTTTCTTAAATTTTGAAGAAAATTAGAAATCAGATTCCTCTTTACTAAATGATTTTATGGCAATTTTAATATTTAGAGGAAATTGGTTTTATATCCTGAGTACTTAACTTTAGTACTAGCAGAAGACAGATCACTCACTACAGATAGTTTATATAGGTAATTTCCTAGTTTTCTATTTCATTCTTACTTATTGAGAATTCAGACTTCCAGGCAAGAAAGCTTTTCAGGTTTACACTATCAGTGACTATAAATAAGAGAACATTTTTTAACATTATAATTCAGGTTGGGTTGCAGTATAGTTTCTTTATCTTCAAGAATTTCTCTCTCCTTGTCAGAAATCTGCCTGCCATTTTACGAGCCCCAGATTTCTAGAAATAAAAATCCTGAGACAAAGTGCCCTGTGAGTGCCGAGAAGAATGTTGTAAGAATAAACAAGATATTCTCTGTACCTACAAGATGAGGTGGCATCTTTGGGAAATTTCTTTTTTGAACTTCGTTCTTTTCCCCATTCTTCTTTTCTCTCCTTCCGATGCATTTTCCTTGGTTTCAGCACCATGTACATCAACTCAATTACAATTGCCATATACAATTTCTTAGTTGAATTTACTTTGATTTCCTAGGACAGAGGTGTGGATTCACTTTCTCATATTGGGGAGGCCCTTGGAAAATATTCTTTTGTATAGATGGAAAGAAAACTAGCCATATGAGTTAGGGAATGTGGGGCAGTTACATCCCATTGATCTGAACAGTCAGATGATTACCTTTAACATCCTCACTGTTTATTACATAAGTGTTATGGAAAACAAAAAATGATGAATCAATAGAAATATTGGTTTCTGTTTTTGCTGAATATGAATATTTGCTTTTGCTTATAACACTAAATTACTTCCTTTAATATTGGTTCCAAATGCTCACATTCCGTGTTTGTGGAAATGGTGATGGTATTTACATCATATATTCTCCTTCTTGCTGTTTCTTTTAGTAATAAAACCACAGTCATTTAGTCATGGAATATCTATGTGTGATTTTGACATCTAGTAAGCTTCTAATAACTGGTATTTAAAGCCATGTTCTTTGTCCATTTTTTCAATTGAGTTTATGTTCTTGTTGATTTGTAGGAGAATTAAGTGTATAGTCATTACATTAATAATTTTCTGTTATTTATATGCTGCAAATATGATTTATTTAAATAATAGTCAATGTGTAAGTTCTTGTTCTTATCCTCAATATGTATTATCTCATTTAATTCTTATAAAAACCCAATGAATGCAATACTAATACCATTCCCATTTTATCTTAAGAAAACTGAGGCTGAGAGGTGTTAAGTAAATGTCCCAGTTTCTTTTTTTTTTACAGTTGAAAATTATTTCATAAATTTCTGTGATTTACATTTCAGCCTTTCATCAACTGCAAAATGAGGACATAATTCATGGGTTTAATGTGCTGCTTTTTTTTCACTATTTTTATTTTTAAAAAGATACTTTGATTATATAAATGTTACAGAGAATGTATAGAGAATTCCTGTATGCCCCGCTCCCCACATCTCCCACATTTTCCCACATTAGCAACATCTTTCATCAGTGTGTTACATTGATTGCAATTGATAGACACATTTTGGAGCATTGCCACTAAGCATGGATTATAGTTTACATTGTAGTTCATATTCTCTCCCATTCGACTCTGTAGGTTATGTCCAGATATGTAATGGTCTGTATCTGTCATTGTAATGACAATCAGGACAATTCCCAAGTCCCCTTATAACACCTGTTTTTCCCTTTCCCTAACCCCAGAACATCCATGGGTCACTACCTCCACCACAATGGTATTTCTTCTACTGCTAGAAACAGAATAAGTCTATAGGAGAATACTAGTAAATTTATTTTAATCCATAGTTTGTTTCCCAATCCTCAGGACTCTGGGATGGTGATGCCCACTCCATCATTCACTGAAGGGGGCTTCAATCCCATACATCTGATGGATGGGACTCTCTTGCTTGCAGTTGTAGGCACTCTTGGTTCCTTGCTAAGTTGTTTGTCCATCATCTCCTCCCCGTTAGTTGTCCTGGTTAAGTCCATTGAACTGAAAAGTAGGTGTTGCATCTCCATTGAGGTTCAGAGCTCAGCTGGCACATGGACAGCTCCAAGATTTAAGTCTCTTGGATGTACACCTACCAACTCTAGTACTAAGTATAGGTTCAAATAGGATAGAAGAGTCATGCATAGGGAAACCAAATGCTGAGACTAACTCTGTCACACTGGGGAGCATAATACCAGATTAGGGCCCACTGGGAAGGGGCCAAATTCTTGAACTGTCTGCCCTGACTATAATGCCTGAATGGATCTTAAATTTAACAAAGTGTTCAACACAAAACCATTTTTAAGTTGTAATTACTTTTTTCCAATCTAAAGCAGGGACAAGACTCATGCTGAGCCCACACATGGCTGCATGGTTCTTTTACAACCTAGAGGATAAGAGGAGATGTGTAATTCTAGAGAAATTACAATAAACAGGTGTTCCTGGTAGAAAAACTTAAATATGAGGCTCAGTCCTCATCTGCACTTATTTGTTAATTATTTTTTCTTAAACATACTCATTCACACCAGGGAATACATTACAGTGGTGAATACTTAGTTAAGACTCTTTCAAAGGACTAAGGAGAATCACTATAATAATTTTTTGAACACTGGAATTCTCTGATGGGGAGAAATCTTGCAGTGAGAGAAAGGAGATTAAAACCTTTTTCTTAGATTACTATACAGGCCAACGCAAAAGTAAGTCACTCTTGTCCATGTTCTGAGGCTTTTGATGCACTTTTCAGCCAGAGAACACACAGCTCTTCCTGTGAAGACTGAAGGAAGGACAGCTGGGCTGCAGCCTTAGGGAGTTACGCCTGCTGACCAATCCCACCACTTTGCCTCTTCCCAGACTTCCAACTGGCTGAATGTACATTTAAGCTATCTGCATGACTAAATTAAAAAAAATTAAAAATACTTCCAAGGTTCTCTAAGATTTGGTGCTTTAAGATAAATGAATGCAAGTAATTAGAACTTAAAATACAGCTGTAGTTTTATTTCTACCTTTGGTTGTTAAAAACAAAACCTACAAATACACAGCGCCAGGGTTTCCCCAAGTGTTTTGGCAATGTGAGAGTGAGCAATGTGCCTGCCATGCTAATTAAAATACTTTTTAAGAAGTCTAAGTAAAGTGTTAGTTAGAAATAGAAGGTAACTAGAAATGTGTACTCAATATAAGAGAAAATGTAAATGAGCAAACTTAATTTTGTCCATTAATGAAGTTGGTGATACTTCCAGATTTGCAAAGACAATTATTATATGAGAATCTTGTAGAATATAAGCAGTAAAAGTACGATGAAAAACAAGTTAGGAGAACAGTCAATGGTAGTCTCACTTTAATGGGCAAAAAAAAAAAAAAAAAAAAAAAAAGGAATACATAGGAATACAGCCCATTAAATATGAAGAATGAGTCCTGTAATCAAACTAATTCTTCTCCCCGATTTAATCTTTATGCACCACCCGTTAATTATATATGTTATCAGTTACACTAAATTTAAGCAAAAAAAAAAATACCTGTCAATTCGAATAATTCCGGGCAGAAAATTTAGTACTCAGAAATTAGTTTTAAAGACATTTTTGAGGAAGATTCATATTCACCAAATGAGTTGTCAAATGCAGAACTAGAAAATTACTATAGCTATACAGAACTCTAAAATTCAGCTGAGTGGAGAAAGCCTGGCGTCTCTTAATGTATCTGGTGAGCGCTGGGAACCTAAAGTCAGAAGCATCTTAAATAGCATTTCCGCATTCCGCATGCTCACTTTCTAGGTACCGTGTCTCCGTCATATGCAGGGGACAGGCGGGGGGTCGCTGTGTGCCCGAAGGCGGCTGTGTCCAGGAAGGCGCAGGTGGGTTCTGCTTGCAGCCCTGAGCGCAGGCAAGTCTTGGGACAGCTCGTCCTGCTCTGCCCAGGCCTCGCTGCTGCCCACAGAGCCGGGCTGCCCCTGCGGCATCTCCATGCCGAGGTCGAGGCTGGCCTCACCTGCTTCTGGAGCAGCGTGTCCACCTGGCTCTGCGGCGTGGTCAGCTCCGCCACGCCCTCCATCTGCTGTGCCGGGAGGGCCAGCGTCTGACTAGTGCTCGAATTAGTCCACCAGAGCGGAGATGTGCTCCGGAATCATGGTCTTCAACGTCGCGTCTTCCGATTTAGCCAAGCCGGCCGCGGATTTGTCATTTCAGCCGCGGCCACCCAGTCTCGACGCTGGCAGCACCGCGTGGACCCGCGCATTCTGGGCAGGAATTCACCGCCCGGTTCTCCTGGAATAAGGCGTTTCCCGCGTTTCCTGGCATCTTTCCTCCTGCCTTTCCAAAGGCCGTTTTCATCTTGGCCTTTTATTTTATTTTATTTTTTTTGGGGGGGGGAGTTGTGTCTTCTTTTTTTTTTTTTTTAATTATGGGTGAAAATCAAAATTCTCACAACACGTACAAACATTTGCAAAATGATACATAAATATATATGCGTATATGTGTATTTGCCTACAAAAATGCCATATATATATATATATATATATATATATACATATATTTTAAGAGATGCTTAGATTACCCAAAATATTACACGGAACCCACTGGGATTCCCATCTTGGCCTTTTAAAAGGCCTTCCCCTCCTTGTCGCATTTCTTGGCACACCTGCTCACTTCTTGGCCGTGAACTTGGCGTTGAACAGGTGTTTCTCCTTGTTAGACGTGGTGGGTGGTCTCATCGGGTGGGCAGAGGGCCAGGTCTGTGCGGTTAGGGACTCAGGAGGACGGAGTTCCGCTCCGGTGCCGCTCCTGTGTTTTGGTCCACTTCCTGTGTCTCAGTTTTTTGGGATCCGTTGTGGGACTAGGACTGTGACTGAGGCTCTGGAGTTCTAGGGACACCAGCCAGGTCATCCATTCCTTTAAAATGTCACCACCTCAATTTTAACTCGTTTCCCTTGATTGGGAATCCATTTTGATGACGAAAGCATGATCAGCAATTTCCTTCTTTGTGTTATTTTCATTTGGGGTGTTGTTTATGAAGTAGTTTTCCTCCTCAAATCATCACGATATGATTTTAGGTTTCATTAGTCCGCTGGGCTTCTTGAGTCTTGGCCTCAGCATGTGCATAGATCCTTGTGCCCGGAAGGGCTTCTCTCTTGGCTGAGTGATTGGTGCTCACTGTCTTGAAATTCTTCATAATTTTTGATCAAGGGACCCTGTGTTTTCTTAGTCTCACCATTTATGTAGCTGATCTGTTTATTAGCTTTAGAATTTTAGATTTGCTATGTGCAAGTCTAGTCCTCTTAGAGTTTAGCTTACTGATGTTGTGAGTTAATCACTAAGAATTGGGTCTTCTTTGTCTGTGTGGTGTCAGATAACTAGCTATTCTTCACATATGTGTGATGCCATTTCCACAGTGTGCCATGTCTCCATAAATATTCAACCTGTTATCTCCAATTCTATTTTGTTCCATTGATTTTTCTCTTTTTATGCCAGCAATAAACTGTATATATACTGATGACTTTACTGTGAGTCTTAATACCTTATAGGTGGGTCTAGTGCTTATTCTTTTTTAGTTAAAATGCCTTGGGATATCGACTGTCATTATCGCATGTCCTAGCCAGATTGTAGGGGGAAGTTTTAAAGGCCTCCTTTCACTTAATCTCCCTCAGTGTGATAACTCATTTCCCACAATGAAAAACATGGTGTGACATTTCTCTAATTGCCAAGTATGGTTCAATCCCATTTACACCATGAGTAGTTGAGTCAGTGACTATTGGGCGTATCTGCAGTACCAGAAGATCTGCTGTAGAACAGATTTTAGCCGTGACTGTTGATTACATGGCCTCTGTATGCCCCTCTCACAGGTGGCCCATGAAGCCTAGTCTCTCGAAAGATCAATATCAATCAAATCAGGTGTCTAATAGACTTAAAAGATATGCAAATTTCCCTTCTCCAGGGTCAGCTGGGTCCGCAAAAGTGAATGCAGATTCTTGAATAGGTAGCCCAACATTTCAAAATGTATTTTCATGGTCTTGTCTGACTGTGTAACTTTCTAAATACATAAAAATGCTGGTGACAACCTAGCGTTTTAGTATCATTTGTCACTTACAGGTACCTTGAGGTGAGGAATATCATAAATTTTGTCCATTTGCTTCAGAATCATCTCAGCAACTACAACTTAATTGCTTTAAATTAGTATGCATTTTTTTGCCAGGAAAAGAAAACAATACAAAGTTTTAATGAATTCTTCCTATTTCACCAGTATTACCTCATATTACAGTACAACCTGTCAAAAGGGAAAACAAAAAAAGTTGGAAGGGTTTTGAAAGTCATAATTTTCTATGTCCAAGCAAAACGGAAAATAACACAGTCATTAGGCAAATGGCATTCTCCAGAGTTTTTCAACCTTCCTGCAATTTATGATTTCACAGAATTCTTTGGCAGTGTGGCTAAATGAATGCCAAAGGACCTCTGGATGAGAGGTTCCAGTACACTGTAGGTTATCCATTGGTTATTTTATTTCTTTTAATTATTGATTATAATGTCATTGGCTTTAATTAGTTATTCCATTCCCTGCTTGGAGAAGAAAAAATTATTACATGCCTTTGAAAAATTCCACTTGAGTCATATGTGAATTAGTATTTGATTTAGAGTTGAGTAATCATGACCCTAAATCAACATACTCAAAATTTAATAACAACAACAATATTACTAATAATAGTAATTAATTGCTCACATTAAAATGTGTCAATCAAGAAGGATCACAACAGATAAACAGACGTAATTCTATTCATATGAGTAACATAGGCGTATTACTCTATCTGTTTTCATACAAGAGTACATTAGAATATATAACAAATTAAGTATAGCAACTAATATCCTAAAAGTAATTCTCCTTTAGGGTTTCAATGCCAGTGTCCATGAGTTCACATTTCTCTTATGTTACCTAGGAATGCATTGTTTAATACACCTGGACTAGACACTCTATTTATTTCTTTGTGCCCATTCACTTTATATATATATATATATAAAATAAACTCTGAGACAACGTATACATTCAAATCTCCTTTCTCATTGTATGCCTATTTTTGCCTCAGAAGATTTCTGAAATTGCTTCAAGTCAGAACTTCCTTCTGATCACCCTGCTCAATGCCTGCTTCACCTCCCTGTTCCTCAAGGTGTAGATCAGTGGGTTTAGTACAAGAGTGATCACACTGTACATGATGGCAATGACAGCATCCTGGTCCTTGGAGCTGCCTGAAGCATGACGAATGTAGGTGAAGAGAACAGGAACATAGAAAAGAATAACTACCATGAAGTGGGAGGCACAAGTGGACAGTGTTTTCTGAAGCATCCTGCAAGAATGAGTCTTGAAGAAGAGATGGGTGAGAATGTAGAAATAGGAGAGAAGTGTCAGAAAGAAGGGGCCCATGCCAATGGTGCCTGTGACAGTATTAATCAGCCACTAGTTGAGGTCAACGTTCCCACAGGCCAGTTCCAGCAATGCCTTAACATCACAGAAGAAGTGATGGATATGGTTGGAACCACAGAAATTCAAACGAGAGGTCATTATGGAGTGCAGCAGGGCATGGAAGAAACCAATGACCCAGACTGTGCTGGCTATCTGGATACAGAGCTGATGATTCATGATGACAGTGTAATGAAGTAGTTTACAGATGGCCACAAAGTGGTCCAAGGCCATCACCCCTAGCAACAAGGCCTCTGTGCTGCCCAGGAAGTCAAAGAAATGCAACTGCCTTATGCACCCCAAGAAAGAAATCGCTTTGTGTGAAGAAACTAAGTTCTCCAGCATCTTTAGCAGTGTCACCGTGGAGTAGCAGATATCTAGGCATGAGAGGTTCCCCAGAAAGAAGCACATAGGAGAGTAGAGTCTTGGGTCAGAGATGACGATCATCAGGATGGCCACATTCCCAGCCACAGTGCTAATATAGATGGTGAGGAAAACCACAAAGAGAAGAGGCTGTAGCTCTTCGATATCTGTCACTCCCAGGAGGAGAAATTCAGTGACTGAGGTTTGATTCATTATCACTAAGAGAAAAGGCAAAGTAATATCTGGGAATCATTCAGTTTGGAGTGGCAAATCCTTCTTGCCCAGGATCTTTTCTCCAAGACAGAAATGCTTTGAAGGAGAGTGTGGTTGCTTTACATGTCCCTAAAATGAGATGATTTACCAGACATGGGCCATTAGACTTTTAAATATTAAACTTACATATTAATTGTTACACAGACATTTTTTTCTTTATTTGACTATTCTTTAATATTTCCCTTCTCTCTGAGTTCCATCTTGTATGTCTTCTGTCCTCCCTGGCTGTGAACATCTCTATACTTATTCCACTTTCCATTTCCTAAGTCAGTTCTAACAGGGAGATTTTTAATGTACTCCACCACAATAATCCCGAAGTCTAAGTAAGATGCCACCTGAGGATTTTAACTTACTGAAAGTTGACAGGGATGGCTAATTAGAACCATGACATCTGTAACAAACAAAAAGTGATTTAAAATTGTCATAGTGACTTTTCTTCATCTTACATTGTAAATAGCCTCCAAGGTGACCTTTTTCTGATCTCTTCTTGACTCTTATCCCTGGAAGCATCATGAAGACTTATCTTGGGTCATAATTGAGCCCACATTATTAAGGTATTAGTCTGAGGTGTATATGGAATTTTTTTCACTGTCTCATCTGCTGATAAGTTTAGTCTTCATTTAATCTGAGCCTTAATACTATTTCAATACAGGATCCCCAAATTATTTCCTGATGACAATGATATTTTACATCTCTTCTCTGGTTTCCCTGGGAATCTTTTCCATTTCCAGATACCTGCATCCCTAGGTAACAAGATTCTTCCTTCCATGGATTAAAGAGTTTCTCTCAGATCACACAACCCTGAACTCTCCTTGAGGTATCCAAGAATTCAGCCCCCTTGAAATCTTATCTTCCTTTATACCTGTTTCCTTAGGTTCTTTTTTATTTCCATGGATATAAACTTATTCTTCAAGTATTAAGGAATAATCTTCCTCCAGTGAATTGCACCTTCTTCATCAGTACTTCCATTAATGTGGACTCCTGACCAGTCCCTCCAAATACTGGTAATTTTCCAGATCTTATCAATTGAAAATTGTGTTTTCTGTTTATGCCCCCCTTTTAATAGACTTTTTAAGTTTTTTTAAAAGATGTTTAGATTAGATAAATGTTACATAAAAAATGAAGGAATTCCCATATGCCCCACTCCCTACCCCTCCACACTTTCCCACATTAACATCATCTTTTATTAGTGAGGTACATTTGTTACAATTGGTGAACACATATTGGAGATTTTCCACTCAGTGTAGATTATAGTTTACATTATACTTTAAAATCTCTCTGACAAAATTTTGTATATTATGACAAGATATATAATGACCTGTATCTGTCATTGCAATTAATTCAGGACAATTTCAATGCCCTCAAAATTATGCCCCCTTTTTCATCAAATAAACTCCTTTCCTACAAAGGTAATTCATTAATATTTATTTCACTCACATATTTGAAATAACAGTGTTTTTCACTGATGTTGAAATTATTGAAGAAATATATATGGTTCAATATTTGAGTAAATTTAGACAGGTTTACAGAAAGGTAGAAAAAGATTTCGAGTCTTCTTTATTATTTTACTTGCAAAGTACCTGACATTATCTCATTTAGGTACACTCATAAAGGCAGACATACTTGATAAGGTAGCTTCTTTTTTTCCTTTTCATTTCTAGATGTAGTGGCTGTTTTGGGAAGGAAGAAGCAACGATATGTGAGAATCTTAGAGGAGTGGGAGGAACTGCTCAAAGAACAAAAACTGCAAGGAATTCTGAATAGAGATGCAGGTATTGGAGCTTTCGGTAAAGCAGAAATCCTTCACGGTTTGAGAAATCATTGAGGAGAGAAGAAAATGATTTGTGGTTAACAGAGTGAAAAATTGAATGAACTTGGAACCTCTTTTTGGGAACCCTTGGGATGCTACGTTTTATACGTGCAAGAAATTTGGAGAAGTTAGCTACTCTTTACTACACTTATGTGTTGATTTAATATGTGTTGATTTCCAAACTCTTAGAAAAGATTTTTCATAGCCATATATATTTTGTGTATTTAAAGGATTTTGCTGTCCTTGTTTAAAATAGAGATGATAAAACACATATCCTTTTTTATTTTCTTACTCATAAAACATGATTGTATCAAAAATCCATTGAAAATAAACTCTTCCTAAGTTTTACAAAAATTAGAAATGAGACCCCGCTCTACTAAATGATTTAACCTGCTTCATAGACTGTTGACCAGGTATATTATTGAGAATCAGATATTTAAAAAAATATGGGAAGTAAGGTATCTCCATACATCTCAACCTCAAGCAGCAGTCCACTATAATATATGAAGTTAGTTTTAAATTCTGAGCACTTAAGATTAGTATTCCATGAAGACAGGTCACTCATTACAAATAGTTTATACAGACCACTTGTTAGCCTATTTTCTATTTCATTCTTACCTAGTTGAGCCTTCAGACTTACAGGCAAGAAAGCTTTTCAGATTTACACTCCAATGAGTTTAAAAAAGAGAACATTAGTTATCATGGTAATTCAGGTTGGGTTGCAGCATAATTTCTTCAACTTCAAAACTTCTCCCTCCTTTTCAGATATCTGCCTGCTTTTTTATGAACCCCATATCTATAGAAATAAAAATCCTGAGAGAGAGCATCCCCTGGGTTCTGGGAAGAATGTTGTAAAAATAAACAGGATGTTCTCCGCACCTACAAGATGAGGCAGCATCTTTGGGGAATTTCTTCTTCTTTTCCCCTTTCTTCCTATTTCTTCCCCTCCAATGCAGTTTCCTTGGTTTCAGCACCATGGACAAAACCACAAGTGTCAATTGTTTTATGCATTTCTTTGTTGGGTTTACTTTGATTTCCTAGGACAGAGGTGGGGATTCTGTTTCTCATATTGGTAACTCCCTTGGAAAATACTCTCTTGTATAAGGTGGAAAGAAAATTGGCCATAAGAGTTGGGGAATGGGAAGCAGTTACATTCCATTGATCAGCAGGGACATATAATTGCCTTTAACAATATCATTGTGTAACACATTAATATTATGGGAAACAAAGAAAGAGGAATAATGATAAATATTGTTTATCCCCCACTAAATCTGACTATTCACTTTTGGAAATAGCACTAAAAATTTTCCTTTAAACTTGGGTCTAAAAACTCATATTTCTGTTTGGTGTAATAATTCTGCTTCTTACTGTATCCTTTAGTAATAAAACCTTAGCTTTTTTAGCCAAGGAGTAAGACTGTGTGATTTTTATGGTCAACAAAAATCAAGTTTTCTAATAACAGTTATTAATTCCATGTGTTTGACCTTTTTTTTTTTTTTTTTTTTTCTATTGAGTTTATTTTCTTGTTGCTTTGCAGGGGATTTAAGTATATTGTCATTACATTAATAATCCTCTGTTATTTTATAAGCTTCAAATATGATACAATTAAATAAAAGTCAATAAGTAAGTTATTGTTCTGGTCCTCAATATGTATCATCTCAATTAATTCTTACAAAAACCCAGTGAAGGAAACATTAACACAATTCCCATTTTATCTTCAGAAACCAAGGCTCAGAAGAGTTAAGAGAATATCTCAGTTTCTTGGGATCAGCTGTGGGACTGGGACTGTAACTGGGGATCTCTAGTTTTAGCGACACCTGCCAGAACATCTATTCTTTTAAAACATCAGCGTCTCAATTTTAACTTGTTTCTCTTGTTGATTAGAAATCCATTAGGATGATGTAATCATGACCAGGAATTTTCATCTTCATGTTATTTTCATTTGGGGTGCTGTTTATGAAATAGTTTTCCTCCTCAAATCACAATTATGTGTTCCTATAGTTTGTTAGCCAGGTTGGCTTCTTGAGCCTTGACCTAACTGGTTGCACAGGGCCCTGGGCTCTGAAGGGCTTCTCTCTTGTTTGAGTGATTTGCACTCACTGTCTTAAAATTCTTCATAATTTTTAATCAAATGACCCTGGATTTTTCAATTCCCACCAATTATGTAGCCGGTCTGTTTATTAGCTTTAGAATTTTAGATTTGTTATTTACCTCTTTAGCCTCTCTTAGCTTACTTATGCTGTGAGATAATCACCAAGAATTGGCTCTACTTTGTCTCTGTGGAGTCAGACAATTAGCTGTTCTTCACAGATGTATGATGCCATTCTTACAATATGCCAAGTCTCCAAATATATTCAGCCTATTCCTCCACATTCTATTTTGTTCCGTTTTACTCTTTTTATCAACAACAAACTGTATATTAATTGATGGATTTATTGTAAGTCTTAATATCTTATAGGTGGGTCCAGGATGTGACCACGCCTGGATGTGATTTGACAGCTCATTTCACAAGGAATTTCAATGTTTAAGAGAACTTTTGCTTTGCAGGAGGAAGATCTAAGGCTACCAGAAGGGAGTAGGTTAAAGTTGAGACCCATGGGTAAAGCCAGGTTTCTTGAAGAAGAAGAATGTAGCTAAAGGAGGATAATGGACAGAAGTTTACCCACAACAGAAGGAGTTTACCAAGAAATTCTTCTGCTGTAGCCTAGGCTTTGAAGGTGCAACTGCAGGCTTGTCCTTCAGAGCGTTTGTAATTTGAATTTGCATTTCTTGAGAACCAACCTAACAATATTTAGAATAAAAATAGATCAGAATATCTTTATCTATGGAACACCTTGCTGAAGTAAATATTTTTGAAGGTGCACATCTAGAGATGACATGAAGAGTATTTAACAAGTGGAGTGAAATAATTTATTTA
>JAKSZT010050748.1:2431423-2448163 GCA_026826555.1 Tolypeutes matacus | reverse complement strand
TTCTTCCCCTCCAATGCAGTTTCCTTGGTTTCAGCACCATGGACAAATCTAGCTTCATATCCTGTTAAATCAATTAAAAAGGTAGACATTCTAATAGAAAATTGGCCAAAAAATTCATGAAAAAGAATGAACTTCATTGGTCTCCAGGAAAATAGAAATTAATACTATAATATGATCCAATTACACATTCACTAAAATGAAAAATACCGACTACACCAAATGCTAGTGAGGACATGGAGCAGTGGAGCCCACATATGCTGCTGTTGGGAAAACCAATTCCAGCAGCCAGTGTGGGAAACTTTTTCTCAAGTTTCTAACAAAGCTGAACAAATTCGTCCCTATCATTCAATAATTTTCCTTTTATATATGTATATGAATAGATATATGAACTTACTCACTTTATATATATATTCAACAAAATTCAACACCAAGAATCCTTTAGAACATGTACAAGAGGGTTCACAGCACAGGTACAAGTGAATTAATTTTGTGAAAATTTATTGTGTTTTACTCCTGTGATTTATATCTTTCCTGAATTGACATTATTCTTGAATTAAAAAGAGAAAAATAGGAACTCTCACTTTTGAAAATCATTATAGTTTCTCAAGAATTTCAGAAAGGAAATTTAATCCAAAGGAAGGAGTGAGATGTGAAAAGTAATGATGAGTAATAAAAATTATATTATCTATGTGAATTAACCAAACAATGAGAGTATAAACACAACAATATTGTCCAATTTGGAATATATAAACACTAAATGGAGCAAAATATTGGATAACTAAGAGTCATATAATTGAAGGACTGGAATTAAAATGTTCTCAGTTCCTTGTTTTCAAATTTCAGTAAGTTGATAGAAATCTTGATTAGCTGTGGAATTTGTTAAGTAAATATGCATATAAAATTTTTACTAAAATTAGAAAGACAATATATTATTTTTAAAAATTAGATGAAAGAAAATAATATTTAAAAATCCAATCAATCCTATAAAATTTGAGAAAGAGGAAAACATAAAGAAAGGAAAACAATCAGAGTAATAGAAAACAAAATAATATGGCATGCATAAATCCAAAATTATCAATAATTTCAATAAATGGAAATGGATTAACAGAGCTAATTAAATGATAGTAATGTAAAATTTTTTAAAAACCATTTTACTATTAGCTGTTCACATGAAATACTCCTGAAACAAAAGCACTCAGAAACATTGAAATAGAAGAGAAAATAATATATTGAGAAAACAATAACCAAAAGAGTTTTTATTATTGCCCTATTAATTCAGTGAAGTGATTTTACGATACAAAGTGCTACTATCTAATGATAAAATAAATTCTTTACCAAGGATATACAACAATTCTTAGCTTGTTTGATAATAACATGGCCTTAAAATAAAATTTGCAAAATCATGATATATATTCACAAATCCACCTAGTGGGAGTACATACTTCATATCATACTGTAATTAATATAATCACCTGAAAAGATATAGACATAGTAAACAATAAATGAATATAGAAGTAAACAAAGAAAACATTGAATTTAAAAATTAGAGCAATAATATTAATATGGATGAATGTGAGTTTATAAAATTAGAATTATAATGGGATTCCTGATGATTTCACTAAACTTGAACATTTTCCTGGCTTCCAAGTTCCTTGGTTGCATATCCTCCAAATTCTTGTCCTCTAGTCCAGACCTCGTCCTCAGTTCCAGACTCTCATATGGCAATTGGATGTACAATTTAACCCATATAAAAGTAAACCCTTGGTGTCCCTGAAAGATCTACTCCTTGCACAGCCTTCTGTTGGTAGAAAACAATGGCTCCCAGAGAAATCCATGCCCCAGTCCTGAGAACTTGTGAATATGTTACCTTACCTGGCAACAATTTATTTGCAAATGTGACTAGGGATTGGTTCTTTAGGTGATGAGAGTATCCTGGATTATCTGGTGTGGGCATTCTAATCACTAATTCTTGAAAGTGGTTAAGTGTGTCTAGAGAGATACAGAGTAAGAAGGACAGGGTGTTGCCACTGGCTTGAAACGGAGGAAGAGGGCCTCTGGCCAAGGCATGCTTCTAGAAGCCACAGACTTCAGTTCTAGGCAGCAAGACAATGAAGACGCCAGTCCTATAACTGTAAGGAGCTGAATTCTGCCAGCAATTCCAATTAGCAGGAATAAGCCCTTCCCTACAGCTCCAGAGAAGACAGCAGCTTGCCAACACCTGATTTTGTCCTGGTCAGACTCATTCAGACTCCTGACCATCAGAACTGAGAGGTAGTACATTTGTGTTGTTCTAAGTCACTAAATATGTGGTCATTTTAATGGTGGAATGGAAAGGTAACTCCCTCTCTATGTCATGGTTCATAATTCCATCCTTCAAGGTGCCCAGGTCAGCAACATTAGCACCACGCTGACTTCTTTCTTTCTCTCTTGCCTCACATCAGAGCCATCAGGAAATGATTCTGGCTTCCTCAGCTGTAATGACCAGTATCCATCCACCTGCATGTGCTGCCCTGGTCTGAGGCATCACCTCTCACCTGCACTGCTGCTACAGCCTCCTCATTGATCCAAATGTTCCCTCTTACCATCTGTTCTTTCCAGAATAGCTAGTCATCTTTTAAAAATGTAAAGCAGGTCACGTGTCACTTTCCCCAAATCCAGCAATTGATCCCCCCGAAACCCAGTTCTCACAATGGCCTTCAAGGCCAACACGATCTGGGCACCTGTTAACTCTCTAACATCCCCTCTGACTACTCAACCCTCGACTCAGAGGTAGCTCCACCAGCCTCCTAAGTGCTCTTCAACCCAGCAGCCATGCTCTGTCCTCAGCACTTCCTCTCCCTTGTATGCTCATCCCCTTTTCCACCTCTTCATCTCCTCCCTGTCTTTCCTTTCGTCTCCTTCATGCTTGTCTAGAGACATCCAAAATAGCTTTGGACAGAGAGTTCCAGAACATTTAGGTCAGGGGTTCTGAACCAGGGGGTCCCTAAGCTTGAACTGAAAATTCAATAAACATTATTCTTATAGGGACGTGTTGGTGCAGTGTGATAGGTTTATTAAATAATACACAGTGTAGTGTGGACTTAGTAATATGTTTATTTTGCTACATTAGACTGTGAAACATTAAGGTTCTATATAGACTGAGACTTAGTCAATCTTTTCTTGTTAGGTGTCTCATTAATATTTTCTCAGAGGTCCATGTTTTCATCTTATCATCTCTATGAATATTTTCAGTTTGACACAACCTCCATGTTCTCTTCCTAAGTCAGATCTAACCAGGTGACACTTTAAAAGTACTCCACCATGCTACATCAATAAGCCTGGGAAAAGGCCACCTGAAGGATTTTTATCTTAAGGAAATACAGGGATGAACTAACTCTAACTACCTGATCTTTAAAGATTTGCATACATTCAAATTAGTAATCATAGCTTTTCCTCATATAAGAATGTAAACAGGGCTAGAGGTGACTTCTTACTGATCATCTCCTGAAAATCCATGCCTCCAATGATCCCAGGAATTTCTTCCTTAGATCACACAATACTGACTTTTCCTTGATGTAATTGTGACTTCAGACCCCATGAAATCTTATCTTCTTTTATGATCAATTTTCTTCTTCACATCAGTGTCAAAAGACTATTCAGCAACTGGAAGTTATATTGGGAGAGCCACTCCAGAGTTACTTCTAAAACTTTGTTTTTTGGTGCTTCATAATTACTGTTTTTATTTTATTTTATTTTATTTTATTTTTGTGAGTTAAATAAACCCACTCTTCATATATTAATGAATAATCTACCCTAAGTGAGATGTACCTTCTTCATCTTAGTTCCATTAATATGACTCTGGCAGTCTCATTGACGTCTGTCCCCCATAGAATATCTGCTGCATTTCAGCTTCCTCTGAGATCACCATAAGTTGTCACTTCTTCTCATTTGAATAATGTGTTTTCTCTTTATGCTCTTTTTTCTACCAAATAAAATTCTTGTTTCTGACAAAAGAAATTCATTAATTTTCATTTCATTTGCACTTTTGTATTGATAGTGTTTTCTTCAGGAATGTAAAAAATCTTGAGGATTTGCAAATAAGTTAATTGTAATAAGGTTTAATAGTTGACTAAAGGAAGCGGCTGTGGCTCAATCAGTGGGGCTCCCGTTTACCATATGGGAGGCCCCGGGTTCGGTTCACAGGGCCTCCTGGTGAAGGCGGGCCCGCCCGCACAGCGTGGTTGGCTGACCCAGCGAGCGCGGGCGGCAGGGGGGGGATGAATGAATAAATAAATAAAATCTTTAAAAAAAAAATAGTTGACTAAATTGAGCTGTTTACAGAAAGGCAGAAAAAACTTGAGTCTCTCTCCTTCATTATTTGCAAAGAACCTGATGCTTTCTCCTTTATGTGCTTGGACAAAAGAAGGCACACTTTGTGATATGGCTCCTTTTGATTCTTTCATTTCCATATGTAGTGGATTAATTCTTGTAACTGGGAGGGGAGGAGGGAGGATATGAGGGAAATTTACAGGTGTGGGAGGCACTAAGGGAAGAAAAAAAACTGAACTGAAATTTGAAAAGGTGATGCAGATTGAGGTGCTTTCTATAATAGAGTTTGAGAAAACAATGAGAGAAGAAATGATTTGAAATGACTAGAGTAAAACAGTGAGTGAAATAGGGAACAGATTTAGGGAGCACATGGGATTCTAGGATTTGTAGGTGGAAAATTTTTTGAGAAATTTTCTCACTTGCACTACACTTACATTAAGGATTGCTTTCAAAACACTCCAATACCTTTTTCATTGTAATATATAATTTGTGTATGTAAAGACTTTTATCATCCTGGTTTAAAATACATATGATATGCCAAACACTCTTAATATTTCTCTGACTCACAAAATAGAATTTTTTGAAAAATCCATTTAGGAAAAATAATTTCCTGATATTTAAAGAACATTAGAAATTAAACTCAATTCTTAATGGTATTAATGCAGTTTTTAATATTTGGAGTTTGCACATATGCTTTGGAGAATGTCTGGGGACCCAGGGTGTTGAATTGAAAATAAAATATGGCAATAAAAATATGGGAAGTATACTGGCTTCATAACCCACATCTAAGGAATGGCTTAATGTAAAGAAGGAAATTTGTTTTAAATCCTGGGCATTTAACTTTAATAGCATGAAGAAACATCATTCACTAACAGGTAGAATATATGGGCAACTTCCCAGCCTATCTTCTTTTTCACTCTTACCTGATTGTTCAGATAAACAGGCAAGGATGCTTTTTAGGGTTATACTCTCAGGGAATGTAAATAGTAGAAAAATATTTGAATTGGTAATTCATGTTGGGATCTCAGCATAGGTTCCATATCTTCCAAAATGTATGCCTAACTTTCTGAAATTCTGCATGCGTTTTTATGAGCCAAAGATCTCTAGCCATGAAAATCCAGAGAAAATACGTCCTCTGGGTGCTGAGGAGAATTGTAAAAATAAACAGGGTAAATATTCTTTCCTGCAATGTGAGGAAGTACATTTGGGGAATTGCTATCTTAAATTCCATTTTTTTCCCTTCTTATCTTCTCCAATTCCCAAAAATTATGTAGCTGGTCCTGCTTATGAGCTTTTGAGTTTTAGATTTTCTATTTATATATCTAGCCCTTTTAGAAATTCACTTACTTATGCTGTGAGATAATCAGCCAGAATTGGCTCTCCTTTGTCTCTGTGGAGTCAGACAAACTACCTGTTCTTCCTTCACAGATGTGGGATGCCATTCTTAAATGTTCCAATTCCTCATAAATACACTATCTCTTTCTCCACTTTCCATTTTGTTCCAGTACTCTTCTGTTTCTGTGCCAGTAACAAAGTGTATTTTAATTAACCTGACTTCCTTTTTAGTCTTCATATCTTGTAGGTTGGTCTGACCTTTATTCTTCTTCTGTAAAAGTGCCTTGAGGAGATGTGGTAGGTCATTTCCTAAGGAGTTTCAGTTTAAACATATTTTTCCCCTCATATAGGAAGGACCTAACAGAAGGGGGTGGGTTAAAATTGAGTCCCTAGGGTAAATCTAGAATGTAGAAGAAAAAAGAAAGGAGTGAAAAGAAGTCTACCCACAGACAGAGGGAGATAAGGAAGTTCTAGAGTAGCCTAAACTGTGATTTTTTTAAAAAGGTGAAATTGTTGCCCTGAACTTCAGGGTGCTTCTATTTGCATTTATACCAACTGAGAACTCTCAAAACAAGATTTACCATAAAAATTGATATGAAGGTGGTTATATCTCTGGAGCAAGTAGCTGAAGTAAATATTTCTGATGGTACACATTCAGATGTATAATGAAGAATACTTTAAAACCAGTGTAATGGAATAACTTATTTAATATTTATTATTTTATCCCCTAACTGAACTAAAATAAAACTGTTCCTGGATCATATAATAATGTGTTGAATTTAGAGAATTTTTCATGTGTTTTTTGCTTTTCATTAGTGTTTCTACGCAAACGGTTGTCTGTTTACTTCAAGAGTCTACATAGCGACAAACTTATCAACAACTTTCCTTTGGAATTGATAGCCTTTAGGTCAGTTGTAGAGTCCACAAGTAGAGAATTTCTTTTAAAAATTTTTTTTTTATCTTTTAAAAGGTACTTAGATTACATAAATGTTACACACAAAATATAGGGATTCCCATATGCCACACCTCCTACACCTCCCACAACCTCCCATATAAATATTCTTCATTAGTGTGGCACATTAATTGCAATTGATAAACACATCTGGGGCTTTGCCATTATGCTATTAAGCATAGACCATAGATTACATTGTAGACCATACTCTCTCCCACACAGTTCTGCATCTTATACGATTATATAAAATGGCCTATATCTGTCACTGCAATGCCACTCAGGACAATTCCCAAGTCCCCAGAAAGTCCCCATATTACATCTACTTTTCCCTCTCCCTGCCTCCAGTGGCCACTGGCTCCACATCAATCTTGTAATTTCTTCCATTGCTTGAATCACAATATGTCTATAGTAGAATACCAGTAAGTCCACTCTAGTCCATAGTGCTTCCCCCAATCCTGAGGAGTCTGGGATGGTGATGTCTACTCCACCTCTAATTGAGAAGGGCCTTATATCCCATGGGGAAGATGGATGGGACTGTCCTGCCTGCAGCTGCAGACTCTCCATTTCCTGGGATGGCTATTGTCCATAATCATCTCCCCGCCAGTTGTCCTGGTTGAGTCCAATGAGCTGTAGAGTAGGAGTTGCAGCTCCACCAAGGTTCTGGGCCCAGCTGGCACATGGACAGCCCCAAAACTCAAGTCTCTGGATGTACACCTACAAACTCCTGCACCAAGTGTGGGTTTGAATAGAAGGGACAGATAAGCCATGTGCAGGGAAGACAGAGTGAGTCTAACTCTGTCACTCTTAGGAGCACAAACTCCAAAGTAGAGCCCACTGGCAAGGCACCAAACTCCAGAGCTATCTGCCCTGACCATAGGACCTTGGTGCCTCCAGAGCCCTCAGGAGCCACACTATTTGGGGGTGATATCCACTTTGAAAGTCAATGTATTCCTACTGAGATGTGCATAAATGTTACCTGTGGGATGACCTCCCAACACACTTTGAAGTCTTTTAGCCATATAAACTCATTTGTCTTTAACTTTCCCCCTTTTATTGAGGTCTTTTTTTCCAGTTGCATTACAGTTGGTGCTTGGTAGCAATCCATCAGTGCCAGGGAAGCTGATCCCTGGGAGTCATTTCCCATGCTGGGGGGTGGGGGGAGGTAATGCATTAATATGCTGAGTTTGGCTTAGAGAGGGGCCACATTTGAGCAACAAGGAGGCTCTCAGGAGGAAACACTTAGGCACCCTATAACAATAGGCTAAGTTTCAAATTCAAGAGCAAAGACACTTAAGCCTAGTCATCAATATCAAGGGGCCATCAGTGGATCATCCTCCTTCTCCAGACACTGCCCCTGCACTTGGGGGGCTGTTTCTGCTCCCTTAGAGAATGTGGCAGAACTCTACAGAATGGGAATTCAGCATTCTCTCATTTCTTGAGTGATTCTCCACGTACTGTGACAATGCACCATGAACATTTGAACATTTTTATATACCTTATATGAATGATCAAGTGAACTTCTTCCCGTGCATCTTCCATCCCTGACACCCCACACCAACAATCCTCCCCCACCCCAGTTCTAACCTTTCTGTGATTCAAAGCTTCTTCAAAGATGAAGCCATTACAATAGCCGAGTAAAATTAATAAGAAAATGAAATAACAATAAGTTTAAAGGTAAGAGATAAAATACACAAAATTTTTAAAAACCTAAAAATAAAATAAAATAAAAAGATTGGGATATTTAAAAACTGAAAAAATTTTTTGACATTTTGCCTTTCATCACTGCAATATCTGGTGTCCAGTCTGTACTGTGGCACCTCCTCCCTCTAATTCCCCAGTGTCTCACTATTTTTCATTTTGTTGTCAAAGAAGTTTTAGGTCACAGCAAAGTCACACACAGAATATAGGAGACTCTCGTATACACAACATCCTCCCCTTTTCCTCTTTCCCATATTAATACCTTTTTCATATGTGGATGGTAGTGTCATTATAACTGATATACAAATAGTGAAACATAGCTACTAAACATTGTCAATGGTTTACAATATTGTTTATGTTTTAGACTGTACACTTTTATAAATTTTGATGATATTTACCATGTCCTGTGTCCATCACTGGAAGGTAATGCAGGACATTTCCACTGACCACTGAATACCTCCTGTTTGATCTATTCTATTCCTCTCTCCCCATCCCCCTGGGGCCCATGGTGACCTCCTGTCTTGACTTGTTGGATAACAAGATTCATAGTTACATGCAACAAGAGTGAGGTCTTGACACACTGGTTTTTCATCCCCTATTAGGAACGGCCCTTGCTCTCGAGAGATTCCCACCTCTCTATTTCTGAACAAATCAGTCCTCCTGAAGATGGGAGTCCAACTGCTTGCTGCTCATTATGTGGGTCTCCACCCTCCAATACAACACATTATTACAGAATGAACACTCACACACTCCCTAGAAACCTGCTCCAGGTGCGCCCTGTCCTGAATGCCCCCCAACCAACACCCTAAACCAGTGACCCTTCCTTGTCATATTGCCATAAGAGCAATCCCAAGTCTGTACTTTCAACCTCATACCTGCAAACCCCAGTGTTCACCTGGTCCCTCTCCCAACCCTCCCCCCCAGTATGCTGGACCTTCTAACCCACCCTACCCACCTGTCAACCCTGCATCACCCAACCCAATAATATCACTACCTTCCTGCCCTATCCCTTCAATATGCAACTACACTCAATCAACTTACCATGGATTACGTCCATATGGGTGAAGGCTCACAACTTTCTCTTCTTTTTCTATTTCTTGTAAACCTATCTTCCATACAATAGCTCTCAGAGACTGCTCAATTTCCTTAATTCATATCAGGGAGGTCATGTACTGTTCACCATTCAGTGAATGGCTTATTTCAGTCAACATAAGGTCTTCAAGATTCATCCATGTTATCCTGTGTGTTAGCACTTTATTCCTTATTACAGCTGAATAATATTCTATTGTATGTATGTACCACATTTTGTTTATCCATTCATCTGTTGATGGGCACCTGGGTTGATTCCAACTTTTGGCAATAGTGAACAATGCCGCTATGAACATTGGTGTGCATATATCTGTTCGTGTCTTTGCTTTCAATTCTTTTGGATATATACCCAGCAGAGGAATCACTGGATGATATGGAAATTCTATAGTTAGTTTTCTGAGGAACCACCAAACTGTCCTCCACAATGGCTGGACTATTCTACATTCCCATGAGCAGTGGATGAGTGTTCCCATTCCTCCACATCCTCTCCAACACTTAGAGTCTGCTATTTTTCAATAGCCACCATCCTAATGGGTGTAAGATGGTATCTCATTGTAGTTTTGATTTGCATTTCCGTAATAGCCAGAGATGTTGACCATCTTTTCATGTGCTTTGTAGCCACTTGTATTTCGTCCTTGGAGAAGTGCCTTTTCAGGTCACTTGCCCACTTTAAATGTGGTGTTTGTCTTTTTATTTTCGAGGTATAGGATTTCTTTATATATGCAGGATATTAGTCTCCTATCAGATATATGATTGCCAAATATTTTCTCCCATTGAGTAGGCTGCCTTTTTTATTTCTTGATAACATCCTTTGAGGTGCAAAACTTTTTAATTTTGAGGGGATCCCATTTATCTATTTTTTGTTTTGCTGCTTGTGCTTTGGGTGTGAGGTTCATGAAACTATTTCCTATTACAAGGCCCTGTAGATGCTTCCCTACATTACCTTCCAAGGTCTTTATGGATTTGGCTCTTATATTTAGATCTTTGATTCATCTTGAGTTGATTTTTGTATAACATGTGAGATGGAGTTTCTCTCTCATTCTTTTGGATATGGATATCCAATTCTCCAAGCACCATTTGTTGAAGAGGCCTTTCTCTCCCAACTGAGCGGGCTTGGTGGCCTTGTCGAATATTAGCTGACTGTGTGTGTGAGGATCTATATCAGAACTCTCAAATGGGTTCCATTGGTTGGTATAACTATCCTTGTGCCAATACCATGCAGTTTTGACCACTGTAGCTTTGTAATATGTTTTAAAGTCAGGTAGTGTGATAACTCCAATTTCATTTATCTTTTTCAATATACCCTTGGTGATTTGGAGCATGTTACTCTTCCAAATAAATTTTGTAGTTAGTTTTTCTAATTCATTAAAAAATATTGTGTTGATTTTTATTGGGATTGCATTAAATCTGTGGATTGTGTAGGACAGACTTCTTAATGATGTTTAGTCTTCCTATTCATGAACAGGGAATACTATTCTATTTATTTAAGTCTTCTTTGATTTCCTTTAACCGTGTTGTGTAGTTTTATGTATGATAAGTCCTTTACATCTTTAGTTAAATTTATTCCTAGGTATTTGATTCTTTTAGTTACTATTGCAAATGGTATTTTTTTTCTTGATTTCTTCCACAGATTGCTTGCTACTGATGTACAGAAATGCTACTGCTTTTTGAGTATTGTTCATATAGTCTGTGACTTTACTGAACTCATTTATAAGTTCTAGAAGCTTTGTTGTAGATTTCTCAGGGCTTTCTATGTATAGGAGCATGTCGTCTGCAAATAGTGAAATTTTCACTTCTTCCTTTCCAATTTGGATGGCATTGATATCTTTTTCTTGCTTCAGTGCTCAAGCAAGAACCTCTAAGACAATGTTAAATAGGAGCAGTGATAGTGGGCATCATTGTCTTGTTCCCGATCTTAGAGGGAAAGCTTTTAGAATTTCACCATTGAAGATAATGTTAGCTGTGGGTTTTTCATGTTTATCCTTTATCATGTTCAGATAGTTTCCTTCTATTCCTGTTTTTTGCAGTGTTTTTTTATCAGGAAAGAGTGCTGAATTTTGTTGAATGTTTTTCTGCATCTATAGAGATGGTCATGTGATTTTTGTCTTTCAATATGTTTATGTGGTATATTATATTGATTGGTTTTCTTATGTTAAACCATCCTTGCAAACCCTGGATGAAATCCACTTGGTCATGGTGTATAATTCGTTTGATATGTTGTTGAATGCGATTAGAAAGTATTTTGTTGAGGATTTTAGCATCTAGATTCATTAGAGAGATTGGTCTGTAAGTTTCCTTTACTGTGTCATGTTTGTTTGTCTTTGGTATTAGGGTAATGTTGGCATCATAGAATGAATTAGGCAGTGTTTGTTCTACTTATGTATTTTTGGAAGCGTTCAAGTAAGATTGGTGTTAGTTTTTTCTGCAATGTTTGATAGAGGTCACCTGTGAAGCCATCTGGTGCTGGGCCTTCTTAGTTCGGTGGATTTTGATGATTGAGTCTATCTCTTTACTTATAAAAACTTTTGCTCCTTTACTTGTCTGTTAAGTTCATCATTTTTTCTATTGTCATTGTAGGCTGTTTGTGAGTATCTAGGAATTTGTTGACTTCTTCTAAATTATCCTTCTTGTTGGCATATAATTTTTCAAACTATCCTCTTATGATATTCTTTATTTCTGTGAGGTCAGTGGTGATATACCCTTCTTAACTTCTTATTTTGTGTACTTGCATCTTCCCTCCTTTTTTCTTTGTTAGTCTGGCTAAGCTTTTGTCAATTTTATTGGTCTTCTCCAAGAACAAGCTTCTGGTTTTGTTTATTTTTTCTAGTGCTTTCTTATTTTCTATTTCATTTAGTTCTGCTTTAATCTTTGTTATTTCCTTCTTTCTACTTCCTTTGTGGTTAGTTTATTGTTGCTTTTCTAATTAGACCAGGTGTGCATTTGGGTCTTCTGTTTTAGCTTTTTCTTCTTTTTCTGATATATGCATTTATGTCTATGAATTTCCCTTTGAGTACAGCTTTTACTACAACCCATATATTTTGTTAGGTTGTGTTGTCATTTTCCTTAGTTTCAAGGTAGTTACTGATTTCTTTTGAGATTTCTTCCTTGACCCACTGTTTGTCTAAGAGTGTGTTGTTTAACTTCCTTATCTTTGGGTCCAATATATTTCTCTGGCTCCTACTAATTTCCAAGTTCATTCCATTGTGGTCAAAGAAATTACTTTGTATAATCTCAATCTTTCTGAATTCATTGAGATTTTTTCTGTTGCCTAGCATGTGTTCTATCTTGGAGTATGATCCATATGAACTTGAGAGAATGTATATCCTGCTATATTTGGGTATACTATCCTGCTTATGTCTCTTAGATACAGATCCTTTAATGTATTAATTAAAGTCTTTCTTTATTGCTTCTTTATCGAGATGTTCTGTCTAATGGTGATAATGGTGTATTAAAGCCCCCCCCAGTATAATTGTAGAGGCATCTGTGTCTCCACTTAGTTTATCCAGTGTTTACCTCATGTATTTTGAGGCACCCCTGTTAGGTGCATAAATATTTATGCTTGTCCTTTCTTCTTGAAAGATTACCCCTTTCACTAATATATAGTGCCTATCTTTGTCTCTTAAAATAGTTTTGCATTTAAAGTCTATTTTGTTTGATATTAACATAGCTTCTTCCACCCTTTTTTGGTTGTTGTTCGCTCATAAGATTGTTTTTCAGCCATTCACTTTCAGTCTTCTTGAATCCCTGCATCTAAGGTGAGTTTCTTGTAGACAACATATGATGGGTAATATTTCCTTATCTAATCTGCCAATCTGTGTTTCTTGACTGGTGAGTCTAATCCATTAACATTTAGTATTATTACTCTCAAGGAATTACTTACATTAGCCATATTTTCTTTGGATTTATGTATTTCATATGTAGTTTTTATTTCTCTTTTTGTCTTTTTGATTGGTCTTACACTCTCCTCCAACTCTCTCTCTTATTTTTTCTTTTCAACCTGCAGAACTCCCTTTAGTATATTTTGAAGGGTAAGTTTCTTATTGGCATACTTTTCTTAATTTCTGTTTATATGAGAATATTTTGAACTCTCCATCATTTTTTGAAAGCCAGCTTTCTTGAGAGAATCTTGGCTGGAAGGTTTTTTCTTTTAGTACCTTAACTATGTCATACCACTGCCTTCTTGCTCCCATGGTTTCAGATGAGATACCAGCAGTTAATCTTATTGAGCTTCCCTTATATGTGATGGTTCTCTTTTCTCTTGCTGCCTTCAGTATTTTCTCTTTATCTTGAGCAGTGTCTTGAACATTGTACTGTAGAGAATTTCTTTTCACATGATACTGTTCGTGGAATTAAAAAATTTAGCACCCTTTGCTAAACTGGAATAAATCCATTGATTTTATTCTGGTTCTTAATATTGAGTCAGAAAATTTAATATATTCAATATATTTATATTTGAAGTAGTAACAAATTAGTGAGGTGAAATGCCACATGTAATTATGTTATCTTAATTTCATTTTTTTTCATTTGTTCATTTTTAATCCTTAAATCTTTAATAACCTCATTTGGATCATTTTAGGATAAAAAAAAAAATCAAAAGAATTTCCATACGTCAAAGCACAACCAAGAGAATAAAAAGTCAACATAAGAGTGGGAGAATATATTTCCCATGTATCTATCAGTCTGACTGAGAATTTATAACTAGTGCTTAATAGAAGTAAATACTCCGATGTAACCCAACTACATGCCCACTAAAGTGAAATACATAAAATGGAACAGTTGACTATCCAAATCTCCATAATTGAATAATGTGCCCCATATTTCCAGTAATTAATTTAATCAATATGGAAAAAGTGTAAAGATGCAGTAAATGAATTTATAAGTAAACCAAGGAAACACGGACCAGGATGTAGCTCAAGTGCTTGATTATCTGCTTTATATGTATGAGGTCCCAGGTTCAATACCTGTTACCTCCTAAAAACAAACAAATGAAAAAACCACTCTCATTGGGGAGCAGATATAGATCAGTTGTTTAGCACCTGCTTCCCATGTATGAGGTCCTGGGTTCAATCTCCGGGTTGAAACTACTAAAAAAAAAAATCACAGTTATAATAATACTGATGAATTTGAGTGTATAAAGTTAAAATGCCATTCTTGGCTCTTTTTCTAACTTGTTGTACATGACACTGCCCTCTCTGTCCCTTGTCTGCTTTTCCTCCAAGGATGATGTCTCCCAGCACAGAGCTTCCTCTGCAGTTCAGACTCTTGTGTCCCAACTGCTTGCTCTACTTGGATATATCATTTCACCTGACTAAGAATTAATTCTGGTCACTCTCCTGAAAGACCTGCTCCATGAAAAGCCTTCCTTTGGTAATAAAAATAATGGGCCTCCAGGGATGATGACGTCCTGATGCCCAGAAACTGTGAATATGTCACCTTACATGGCAAAACTATCTGTGCAGGTGTGATTAGAGTATGCCTCTTGAGATGGTGAGATTATCCTGGTTTATTGTGTTGGTCCAAATTGTCCTCAAAAGTGGAGAAGCTGTCACTGTGCAGTCAGAGAAATGGAATGCGACAAGGACACAGCCCACTGATTTTGCCTTTGACATGGAGGACAGGGGCCTCTAGCAAAGGCTTGCTTCTAGAAGCTGTTAGCCTTCAGTTCACAGGCAGCAAGAAAATGGGCGCCTCAGTTTTACAACCACAAGGAACTAAATCTGGACAATAACCCAAATGAGCAGGAAATTTTTATTCCCCTAGATCCTCCAGAAAGGACAGCAGCTACAACACTTTGATTTAAGGCTTTGGAGACATATTTCATATGTCAGAACTGTAAAATAGAAAATATGTATTGTTTTAAGCCACTAAATATGTGGTAATCTGTTATGGCAGTAGTGGAAACCTGACATCCTTCTTCAAGTCCCTGGTTGGCAATTACGTCTGTCATTCAAAAGCATTGTTCTAGAGTTTGACTCAGTTGTGGTTTCCCTACACATGGCTCTTCTGTCCTTTTATCTGAACCTATAATTAATACTTGAGTTGGTAGATGTATGTCCAAGAGACTTAAATCTTTGGGCTCCTCATATGACACCTGGGCCCTAAATCTCAAAAGAGTTGTAACACCTACACTCCAGTTCATTGGTTTCACCCAGGACAACTAACATGGAGGTGATAATGGATAACTATCATACCAAGGAAGAGAGAGTCTACAACTGCAAGCAAGAGAGTCCCATCCATCGGCCTTATGAGATCACAGGCCCCACTCAATCAGAGGTGGAATGGATATCACCATCCCAGAATCCTCAGGATTGGGGAATGGACTATGGGCTGAAGTAGACTTTGTGGTATTCTCCTATAGACTTATTGTGATTCTAGCAGTGGAAGAAATTATACCATTCGTGTGGAGGCAGTGGCCACTGGAGGTTCTGAGCGCAGGGAGAGAGAAAAAACATGGGTAATACAGGAGCATTTTTGGGACTTGGGAATTGTCCTGAATGACATTACAATGACAGATACTTGTCATAATCTACAGAATTGAGTGGGAGAGAGTATAAACTACAATGTAAACTTTAATCTAAGCTTAGTGGCAATGCTCCAAAATGTGTTTATCAATTATAATGAATATATCTCACTAATGAAGGATGTTCTTTTTTTTTTTTTTTTGGACTTTGTAAAGGGTATTTATTTGGGGTAGAAGTCCACAGATACCAGGCCATAGAGCCTTAAGTTTCTTCTCTCAGCACTGTCCATTGCCACGTGTTAGAGCAAGACAGCTGCCGGCATTTGCCAGGGTTCAGGCTTCTTGGGTTCCTCTCTTCCCGGGGCTGTGTTTCTCTCGGGGCTTAGCTCCTCTGTTTCCTCCACAAGGTCAGCTGTAGACTATCAGGCAAATAGCTCACTTCTCTTATCCTGGGGTGTTCTCTCCAACATCAGAACTGCTTCAACTCTGTTCTTGCCATGCCTTTTTATTATTATTATTATTAGTATTATTATTATGGGTAAAAATCAAAATTTTCACAATACAAACAAACATTTGCAAAATGATATATAAATATATATGCATATATGTGTATTTGCTTACAAAAATGCTGTTTATATATGTATATATATACATATATTTTAAGAGGTGCTTAGATTACCCAAAATATTACACGGAACCCACTGGGATTCCCATGTTGCCCACCTCCCACACCTCCCACCACATCCCACACAAACATCTCCCACAGTGTGGCCCACCAACCTCAATGAACTTACACATCCTGGAGCCTTGCCACCAACCATAGACCACAGTTCACACTGTAGACCACACTCTCTCCCACTCAGTTCTGAGTGGTGTGTGCTGATTTAAAATGGCCTAC
>JAKSZT010050748.1:2397919-2417695 GCA_026826555.1 Tolypeutes matacus | reverse complement strand
GAAGAAAGAATCTTCTTACCTAGGGATACAGGTATTTGGAAATGGAAAAGAGTCCCAGGGAAACCAGAGAAGAGATGTAAAATATCATTAAAAATAAAATATTATTTTGAAATAATATTAAGACTCAGATTAAATGAAGACTAAACTTATCAGCAGATGAGACAGTGAAAAAAATTCCATATACACCTCAGACTAATACCTTAATAATGTGGGCTCAATTCTGACCCAAGATAAGTCTTCATGATGCTTCCAGGGATAAGAGTCAAGAAGGGATCAGAAAAAGGTCACTCGGGGGCTATTTACAATGTAAGATGAAGAAAAGTCACTATGACAATTTTAAATCACTTTTTGTTTGTAACAGATGTCATGGTTCTAATTAGCCATCCCTGTCAACTTTCATTAAGTTAAAATCCTCATGTGGCATCTTACTTAGCCTTCGGGATTATTGTGGTGGAGTACATTAAAAATCTCCCTGTTAGAACTGACTTAGGAAAAGGAAAGTTGAATAAGTATAGAGATGTTCAGAGCCAGGGAGGACAGAAGACATACAAGATGGAACTCAGAGAGAAGGGAAATATTAAAGAATAGTCAAACAAAAAAAAATGTCTGTGTAACAATTAATATGTAAGTTTAATATTTAAAAGTCTAATGGCCCATGTCTGGTAAATCATCTCATACTAGGGACATGTAAAGCAACCACACTCTCCTTCAAAGCATTTCTGTCTTGGAGAAAAGATCCTGGGCAAGAAGGATTTGCCAATCCAAATGGAATGATTCCCAGATATTACTTTGCCTTTTCTCTTAGTGATGCTGAATCAAATCTCAGTCACTGAATTTCTCCTCCTGGGAGTGACAGATATCAAAGAGCTACTTCTCTTTGTGGTTTTCCTCACCATCTATATTAGCACTGTGGCTGGGAATGGGGCCATCCTGATGATCGTCATCTCTGACCCAAGACTCTACTCTCCTATGTACTTCTTTCTGGGGAACCTCTCGTGCCTAGATATCTGCTACTCCATGGTGACACTGCCAAAGATGCTGGAGAACTTAGTTTCTTCACACAAAGCGATTTCTTTCTTGGGGTGCATAAGGCAGCTGCATTTCTTTGACTTTCTGGGCAGCACAGAGGCCTTGTTGTTAGGGGTGATGGCCTTGGACCGCTTTGTGGCCATCTGCAAACCACTTCATTACACTGTCATCATGAATCATCAGCTTTGTATCCAGATAGCCAGCAGTCTGGGTCATTGGTTTCTTCCATGCCCTGCTGCACTCCATAACGACCTCTCGTTTGAATTTCTGTGGTTCCAACCATATCCATCACTTCTTCTGTGATGTTAAGGCATTGCTGGAACTGGCCTGTGGGGACGTTGACCTCAACCAGTGGCTGATTAATACTGTCTCAGGCACCATTGGCACAGGCCCCTTCTTTCTGACACTTCTCTCCTATTTCTACATTTTCACCCATCTCTTCTTCAAGACTCATTCTTGCAGAATGCTTCAGAAAACACTGTCCACTTGTGCCTCCCACTTCATGGTAGTTATTCTTTTCTATGTTCCTGTTCTCTTCACCTACATTCGTCCTGCTTCAGGCAGCTCCAAGGACCAGGATGCTGTCATTGCCATCATGTACAATGTGATCACTGCTGTACTAAAGCCACTGATCTACACCTTGAGGAACAGGGAGGTGAAGCAGGCATTGAGTAGGGCGATAAGAAGGAAGTTCTGACTTGAAGCAATTTCAGAAATCTTCTGAGGCAAAAATAGGCATGCAATGAGAAAGTTGAGATTTGAATGTATACGTTGTCTCAGAGTTTATTTTATATATATATATAAAGTGAATGGGCACAAAGAAATAGAGTGTCTAGTCCAGGTGTATTAAACAATGCATTCCTAGGTAACATAAGAGAAATGTGAACTCATGGACACTGGCATTGAAACCCTGAAGGAGAATTTCTTTTAGGATATTACTTGCTATACTTAATTTCTTATATATTCAATTGTACTTTTGTATGAAAACAGATAGAGTAATATGCCTATATTATTTATGTGAATAGAATTACATCTGTTTATCTGTTGTGATCCTTCTTGATTGACACATTTTAATGTGAGCAATGAATTACTATTATTAGTAATATTATTGTTGTTATTAAATTTTGAGTATGTTGATTTAGGGTCATGATTACTCAACTCTAAAGCAAATACTAATTCACATATGACTTAAGTGGGATTTTTCAAAGGCATGTAATAATTTTTTCTTCTCCAAACAGGGAATGGAATAACTAATTAAAGCCAATGACATTATAATCAATAATTAAAAGAAATAAAATGACCAATGGATAACCTACAGTGTACTGGAACCTCTCATCCAGAGGTCCTTTGGCGTTCATTTAGCCACACTGTCAAAGAATTCTGTGAAATCATAAAGTGCAGGAAGGTTGAAAAACTCTGGAGAATGCCATTTGCCTAATGATTGTATTATTTTCCGTTTTGCTTGGACATAGAAAATTATGACTTTCAAAACCCTTCTAACTTTTTTTGTTTTCTTTTTTGACAGGTTGTATTGTAATATGAGGTAATACTGGTGAAATAGGAAGAATTCATTAAAACTTTGAATTGTTTTCCTTTCCTGGCAAAAAAAAAAAAAACAAAAAAAAAAAAACGCATACTAATTTAAAGCAGTGAAGTTGTAGTTGCTGAGATGATTCTGAAGCAAATGGACAAAAGTTATGATATTCCTCACCTCGAGGTACCTGTAAGTGACAAATAATACTAAAACGCTAGGTTGTCACCAGCATTTTTATGTATTTAGAAAGTTACACAGTCAGACAAGACCATGAAAATACATTTTGAAATGTTGGGCTACCTATTCAAGAATCTACATTCACTTTTGTGGACCCAGCTGACCCTGGAGAAGGGGAATTTGCATATCTTTTAAGTCTATTAGACACCTGATTTGATTGACATTGATCTTTCTAGAGACTAGGCTTCATGGACCACCTGTGAGAGGGGCACACAGAGGCCATGTAATCAACAGTCACGGCTAAAATCTGTTCTACAGCAGATCTTCTGGTACTGCAGATACACCCAATAGTCACTGACTCAACTACTCATGGTGTAAATGGGATTGAGCCATACTTGGCAATTAGAGAAATGTCACACCAGATTTTTCATTGTGGGAAATGAGTTATCACACTGAGGGAGATTAAGTGAAAGGAGGCCTTTAAAACTTCCCCCTACAAACTGGCTAGGGCATGCGATAATGACAGTAGATATCCCAAGGCATTTTAACTAAAGAAGAATAAGTACTAGACCCACCTATAAGGTATTAAGACTCACAGTAAAGTCATCAGTATAGATACAGTTTATTGCTGGCATAAAAAGAGAAAAATCAATGGAACAAAACAGAATGGGGGATAACAGGTTGAATATTTATGGAGACATGGCACACTGTAGAAATGACATCACACATATGTGAAGAATAGCTAGTGATCTGACACCACACAGACAAAGTAGACCCAATTCTTAGTGATTAACTCACAGCATCAGTAAGCTAAACTCTAAGAGGACTAGACTTGCACATAGCAAATCTAAAATTCTAAAGCTAATAAACAGATCAGCTACATAAATGGTGAGACTAAGAACATACAGGGTCCCTTGATCAAAATCTATGAAGAATTTCAAGACAGTGAGCGCCAATCACTCAGCCAAGAGAGAAGCCCTTCCGGGCACAAGGATCTATGCACACGCTGAGGCCAACACTCAAGAAGTCCAGCGGACTAGTGAAACCTAAAATCATATCGTGATGATTTGAGGAGGAAAACTAGTTCATAAACAACACCCCAAGTGAAAATAACACAAAGAAGGAAATTGCTGATCATGCTTTCGTCATCAAAATGGATTCCCAATCAAGGGAAACGAGTTAAAATTGAGGTGGTGACATTTTAAAGGAATGGATGACCTGGCGGGTGTCCCTAGAACTCCAGAGCCTCAGTCACAGTCCTAGTGCCACAACGGATCCCAAAAAACTGAGACACAGGAAGTGGACCAAAACACAGGAGCGCACCGGAGCGGAACTCCGTCCTCCTGAGTCCCTACCGCGCAGAACTGGCCCCGCCGCCCACCCGAGGAGACCACCCACCACGTCCAACAAGGAGAAACACCTGTTCAACGCCAAGTTCACAGCCAAGAAGTGAGCAGGTGTGCCAAGAAATGCGACGAGGAGGGGAAGGCCCTTTAAAAGGCCAAGAGGAAAACGGCCTTTGAAAAGGCAGGAGGGAAGATGCCAGGTAACGAGGGAAACGCCTTATTCCAGGAGAACCCGGCGGTGAATTCCTGTGAGAATGCGCGGGTCGACGCGGTGCTGCCAGCGTCGAGACCGGGTGGCCGCGGCTGAAATGACAAGTCTGCGGCCGGCGTGGCTAAGTCGGTGGACGCGACGTTGAAGACCATGATCCCGGAGCACATCTCCGCCCTGGTGGACTAAATCGAGCACTAGTCAGACACTGGCCTTCCCGGCGCAGCAGATGGAGGGCGCGGCGGAGCTGACCACGCCGCAGAGCCAGGTGGACACGCTGCTCCAGAAGCAGGCGAGGCCGGCCTCGACCTCGGCATGGAGCTGCCGCAGGGGCAGCCCGGCTCTGTGGGCAGCAGCGAGGCCTGGGCCGAGCAGGACGAGCTGTCCCGAGCTGGCCTGTGCTCAGGGGTGAGGGCAGAACCCACCTGCGCCTTCCTGGACACAGCCGCCTTCCGGCACACAGCGACCCACCGCCTGCCCCCTGCATATGACGGAGACACGGTACCTAGAAAGTGAGCATGCGGAATGCGGAAATGCTCTCTATTTAAGATGCTTCTGACTTTAGGTTCCCAGCGCTCACCAGATACATTAAGAGACGCCAGGCTTTCTCCACTCAGCTGAATTTTAGAGTTCTGTATAGCTATAGTAATTTTCTAGTTCTGCATTTGACAATAGTTAGTTTGGTGAATACGAATCTTCCTCAAAAATGTCGTTAAAACTAATTTCTGAGTACTAAATTTTCTACCCGGAATTATTAGAATTGAGAGGTATTTTGTTTTTGTTTAAATTTAGTGTAACTGATAACATATATAATTAACAGATGGTGCATAAAGATTAAACCGGGGAGAAGAATTAGTTTGATTACAGGACTCATTCTTCATATTTAATGGGCTGTATTCCTATGTATTCCTTTTTTTTTTGCCCATTAAAGTGAGACTACCATTGACTGTTCTCCTAACTTGTTTTTCATCGTACTTTTACTGCTTATATTCTACAAGATTCTCATATAATAATTGTCTTTGCAAATCTGGAAGAAGCGCCAACTTCATTAACAGACAAAATTAAGTTTTCTCATTTACATTTTCTCTTATATAGAGTACACATTTCTAGTTACCTTCCTATTTCTAACTAACACTTTACTTAGACTTCTTAAAAAGTATTTTAATTAGCCTGGCAGTCACATTGCTCACTCTCACATTGCCAAAACACTGTTGATTGCTTGGGGAAAACCCTGGGGCTGTGTATTTGTAGGTTTTGTTTTTAACAACCAAAGGTAGAAATAAAACTACAACGGTATTTTAAGTTCTAATTACTTGCATTCATTTATCTTAAAGCACCAAATCTTAGAGAACCTTGGAAGTATTTTTTAAAAAAATTTTTATTTAGCCACGCAGAGAGCTTAAATGTACATCCAGCCATTTGGAAGTCTGGGAAGAGGCAAAGTGGTGGGATTGGTCAGCAGGCGTAACTCCCTAAGGCTGCAGCCCAGCTGTCCTTCTTCAGTCTTCACGGGAAGAGCTGTGTGTTCTCTGGCTGAAAAGTGCATCAAAAGCCTCAGAACATGGACAAGAGTGACTTGCTTTTGCCTTGGCCAGTACAGTAATCTAAGAAAAAGGTTTTTATCTCCTTTCTCTCACTGCAAGATTTCTCCATCAGAGAATTCCAGTGTTCAAAAAATTATTATAGTGACTCTCCTTAGTCCTTTGAAAGAGTCTTAACTAAGTATTCACCACTGTAATGTATTTCCTGGTGTGAATGAGTATGTTTAAGAAAAAATAATTAACAAATAAATGCAGATGAGGACTGAGCCTCATATTCAAGTTTTTCTACCAGGAACACCTGTTTAGTGTAATTTCTCTAGAATTACACATCTCCTCTTATCCTCTAGGTTGTAAAAGAACCATGCAGCCATGTGTGGGCTCAGCATGAGTCTTGTCCCTGCTTTAGATTGGAAAAAAGTAATTACAACTTAAAAATGGTTTGCTGTTGAACACTTTGTTAAATTTAAGAGCCATTCAGGCATTATAGTCAGGGCAGACAGTACAAGAATTTGGCCCCTTCCCAGTGGGCCCTAATCTGATAATATGCTCCCCAGTGTGACAGAGTTAGACTCAGCATAGGTTTCCCTATGCATGACTCTTCTATCTTATTTGAACCTATACTTAGTACTAGAGTTGGTAGGTGTATATCCAAGAGACTTAAATCTTGGAGCTGTCCATGTGCCAGCTGAGCTCTGAACCTCAATGGAGATGCAACACCTACTTTTCAGTTCAATGGACTCAACCAGGACAACTAACGGGGAGGAGATGATGGACAAACAACTTAGCAAGGAACCAAGAGTGCCTACAACTGCAAGCAAGAGAGTCTCATCCATCAGATGTATGGGATTGAAGCCCCCTTCAGTGAATGATGGAGTGGGCATCACCATCCCAGAGTCCTGAGGATTGGGAAACAAACTATGGATTAAAATAAATTTACTAGTATTCTCCTATAGACTTATTCTGTTTCTAGCAGTAGAAGAAATACCATTTTGGTGGAGGTAGTGACCCATGGATGTTCTGGGGTTAGGGAAAGGGAAAAAAAAGGTGTTATAAGGGGACTTGGGAATTGTCCTGATTGTCATTACAATGACAGATATAGGCCATTACATATCTGAACATAACCTACAGAGTCAAAAGGGAGAGAATATAAACTACAATGTAAACTATAATCCATAATCCATGCTTAGTGGCAATGCTCCAAAATGTGTCTATCAATTGCAATCAATGTAACACACTGATGAAAGATGTTGCTAATGTGGGAAAATGTGGGAGACGTGGGGAGTGGGGCTTACAGGAATTCTCTATATATTCTCTGTAACATTTATATAATCAATGTATCTTTTTAAAAATAAAAATAGTGAAAAAAAAAGCAGCACATTAAACCCATGAATTATGTCCTCATTTTGCAGTTGATGAAAGGCTGAAATGTCAATCACAGAAATTTATGAAATAATTTTCAACTGTAAAAAAAAAGAAACTGGGACATTTACTTAACACCTCTCAGCCTCAGTTTTCTTAAGATAAAATGGGAATGGTATTAGTACTGTATTCATTGGGTTTTTATAAGAATTAAATGAGATAATACATATTGAGGATCAGAACAAGAACTTACAAATTGACTATTATTTAATTAAATCATATTTGCAGCATATAAATAACATAAAATTATTAATGTAATGACTATACACTTAATTCTCCTACAAATCAACAAGAACATAAACTCAATAGATTTTGATGCAATAATATTTTGTCGAGTCAGAGACTCAAAAATGATATTGGACTTACTTCTATTTTCACCAAGAATGGTAAAAATTTAACTACTGAAAAGGAACATTGGTATGAACAAGCTTTTCTGAGAGTTTGGAGAGCAACTCTTAATATATGTGTATTAGACATTACATAATTTCTTCAAATTTCTTGCAGCTATAAAACCTAGAATCCTATGGTTTCCCTAAAAGTGTGTAAATTTCATTAAATTTTTAACTCTAGTAACCTCAAATCATTTTATTCTCCCCTCAATGATTTCTCATACCTTAAATGATTCCTTCTTTTTAGAAAGCTCTCCATTATCTGCATCTCTATTTTGAATTCCTTGCAGGTTTTGTTCTTCTATCAGTTCCTCCCACTCCTCTACGGTTCTCAAATATCATTGCTTCTTTCCCAATTACAGCCAATCATGTACATCTGGAAATGAAAATTACAAAGAGGAAGCTACATCACAAAGTATGTCTGCTTTTATGAGTGTACCTAAAGGAGGTAATGTTAGGTATTGCACAAATAATAGAGCCAAAAATGTTCAAATGTTTCTCTGCCTTTCTGTAAACAGTCCAAATTTAGTTAAATATTGAACCTTATTATGATTAAATTATTTCCATTTCTTCAAGAGTTTTAACATCACTGAATAAAGCATATTATATCAATTCTGCAATAGAAATGAAAATTAGTGCGTTACTTTTGTAGGAAACATGAGTTTATTTGATGACAATAGAGGCATAAAGAAAAAAATATATTTTTCAATTGATAAGACCTGGAATCTCTGGGGGCTTGGAAGGACTGATCTAAGACAAACAGACTACTATGATGGCATTTTAATGTAATTACATATGAAGAGGTAGATTATACCTTAATATCTGAAGATTGAGTTTATTGAGTAAAATTAAAAACAGGACCGAAGGAAATAGGTATAAAAGAAGATAAGATTTCATGTGGGCTGAAGTCTTGGATACCTCAAGGAGAGGTCAGTGTTGTGTGGTCTGAAGGAGGAACTCTTCAGCCCATGGAAGGAAAAGTCTTCTTACCTAGAGGTGCAGGTATCTGGAAATGGAAAAGTCCTAGGGAAACCAGAGAAGAGATGTAAAATACAATTTGGCATCAAGAAGTAACTTGGGGATCCTGTTTTGAGATACTACTAAGGCTCAGATTACATGAAGACTAAACTTACCAGCAGATAAGGCAGTGAAAAAAATTACCAATATACCTACAGTTAATATGTGAATAATGTGGGCTTAATTCCAACCACAGATAAGACTTCACGGTGCTTCTAGGGATATGAGTCAGGAAGGGATCAGAAAGAGATAACCTCTGAGGCTACTTACAGTATAAGATGAAGAAAAGTCAGTGTGATTCTTTTAAATCATTTTTTGTTTGTTGACGATGTCATGATTCTGATTAGTTCATCCCTGTCCACTTTCTGTAAGTTAAAATCCTTCAGATGAATTCTTACTCAGCTTTTTTTAGCTTATTTTTTATCAGACACTTTGTGGATTTACAAAGCAATCATATAAAAAAAATAAAGGATGCCTATATTCCAACCTATTAACAACTTGCAATGGTGTGGAATATTTTATACAAAAGATGATCACACATTTTTATAGTTACAATTTAAAGATAATCCATGGTTTATCTTAGATTTCAAAATTTATGTGGTGGAGGCTCATAATTTTTTATTTTTTTAAATTTTATTGATATATATTAAAAAAGTAGAAATCAATCCAAAGAGTACAATCAATGGTATTTGGTGTAATCACATGTTTGTGTATTCATCATCCCAATCACTCCCAGAGCACTTTCATTATTCCAATAATAATAATAAAAAAACAAAATTCATCACCCCTCAATCTCTCTATGCCTTGCCTGCCATACATAGCTACTATTCTTTTTCCTTCTTTCTAGTGTGTTTTTATTTATATTTTTTAAAAAGTCTTTTATATGCAATATCACCCATGTTCATGTTTTACATGGTGTTTTACCATCTTATACAGTCCCATGTTACAATTTTTAATTTTCCCTTCTAGTAATATACATGATCTTAGACTTTCCCTTTCAACTACTGTTATACCCGTACAATAACACAGCTAGTTACTTTCTTGGCTTTTGAGAGTACTGTGGTGGAGTACATTAAAAATGTCACCCTGTTAGAACTGACTTAGGAAGAGGAAAGTTGCATATAATTGTAGATGTTAACAGCCAGAGAGGACAGTCGACTGACAACAGGGAACTCTGAGAGAAGGGAAATATTAATGTAGAGTCTAATAAGAAAAAGAAGATTGAGTAACAGTCAGTAAGAAGCCTTAATAATTAACAGTGTAATGGCCTATGATCTGTAAAAGCTGTGAGTTTGGGATCATTTAAAACAACCATAATCTCCCTCAAAACACTTTGCCTTGGGGAAAAATCCTGGGCTGGAAGAATTTGACTCTCCAGAGTGATAATTTCCCAAATGTTATTTGGCCTTTTAGGAGAGGACAGACCAGTTTGTGAGGCCCTCAGTGTTGTAGCAAGTTAACTATGAGTCTTGTCTTTCTAGGAGTGAAGCCTGGTTGTCACCGTAGGCTCTGAGGGGAGGGGAAAGGAAGAATAGAATACATGGAAGAGGGGGTATTTGGGGGGCAGTGGAAGTATTCTGCATGATTTTGCAATGATGGACACAGACCATGTTATAGTTCAGCAAAAATTTATGAAAGTGTATTGTCTAAAATGTAAACCATAATGTAAACCATTGACCATGGTTTGTAGCTATGTTTCCATTTTTGTACATCAGTTGTAACAAATGTACCATCCACACATAAAAAGATTATTAATACAGGAAGGGGAAAGAGGGGGAAGATATTGGGTATATAGGGGTCTTCTATGTTCTGTATGTGACTTTACTGTGATGTAAAATTTTTTTGAAGACAAAACGAAAAAAAGTAAGACACTTAGGAACAAATGGAAGAAAATGTCACTGTACATAAAGGACAACAGATTCTACAGTGATGAAAGACAAAACGTCAAAAGAAATATTTTAATATTTTTCATTGCAACACTTACTCTCCAGTTTATTGGACTCACACTTAACATCTTCTAGTAGAAAAACATTCCTGTATTTATATTAACCAAAATCCTCATCTAATTCCAAAATCCTTGTTACATATTCCCAATATTATCCCCCAGCTATCCTCCAACTAAGATTAATCTTTCCAGACTACTCAGCCACAATTACAGTCTAAATCAACACTGTTTGATACATTCATTATGAAGTGTTACCAAGTCCAACCATTACCACATATTTACATTTGACCTTATTAAACACTCTACATACATCCAACATCTTTGCCCCTTCTCATCCCACATTCCATCTCCCACCAATCTATACTTAATAGTCCAAATCCATAAGTTTACTCATTATATTTAGTTCATATCAGTAAGACCATAAAATATTCATCCTTTTGTGTCTGGCTTATTTCACTGGACATAATATCCTCAAAGTTCCTCCATGTTGTCATGTGCTTCCCCAATTGATTTCTTCATACAGCTGAGTAATATTCCATTGTATGACTATACCATACCATGCTTATCCATTCATTGGTTCATAGACACTTAAGTTGTTTCCATCTTTAGGAATTGTGAATAATGTTGCTATGAACATCGATGTGCAAATAGCAGTTCACGTCCTTGCTTTCAGTTCTTCTGAATATATTCCTAGTAGCAGGACTACTGGATCATGTGGCAGCTCTATATCCTGAGGAACCACCAGATTGTCTTCCACAGAGGTTGCACCATTTTACAGTCCCACCAACAGTGGAGGAATGTTCCTATTTCTCCACATCCTCTTCAATACTTGAAGTTTTCTGTTGTTTTAACAGTACCCATTCTTCATGGTGTGAGATGGTATCTCATTGTAGTTTTGATCTTCATTTCCCTAATAGCTAGTGATATTGAACATGTTTTTCATGCATTGTGGCATGTATATTTATAATTTGGAAAAATGTTCAATTCTTTTGACCATTTTTAAATGGAATTTTTTTCATTTTGTCATTAAGTTGTCTGATCTCTTTGTTATAACATGGAGATCTATCCCTTTTGAGATCTATGGTTCCTGAGGATTTTTTACCATTGAGAAGGCTACCTTTTTACTTTCTTGACAAAGTCTTTTGAAGAACAAAAGTATTTATTTTTTAGGCTGTCCCATTTATCTATTTTTTCTTTTGTTTCCCGTGCTGTAGGTTTAAGATCCAAGAAACCACCACCAATTACAAGATGTTAAAGATGTTTCCCTACATTTTCTTCTAGGAGTTTTAGGGTTCTGGATTTTTATATTTGGGTTCTTGATCCATTTTGAATTAATTTTTGTATCAGGTGTGAGGTAGGGATCCTGTTTCTTTCTTTTAGATATGGATACCCAGTTTTCTCAGCACCATTTGTTGAATAAGCCATTCTGACCCAACTGAGTGGGTTTGGCAGCCTTATAAAAAATCACTTGACCATAGCTTGGAGGGTCTGTTTCTGAACTCTAGATTTGGTCCCATTGGTCAATCTCTCTATCTTTATGTTAGTACCATGCAGTTTTTATCCCTATAGCTAGATAATATGCTTTAAATTCTGGAAGTGAGAGTCCTCCAACTTTGTTCTTTTTAAAGATATTTTTATCTATTTGGGGACTTTGATCCTGCCAGATAAATTTGACGATTGGCTTTTCCACTTCTACAAAGAAAGATATTGGAATTTTTATTAGGATTACATTAAATCTGTAGATCAGTTTGGGTATAATTGACATCTTAATGATAGTTAGTCTTCCAATTCATGAATATGGAATATCCTTCCATTTATTTTAGTTATCATTGGTTTCCTTTAGCAAGTTTTATGGTTTTCTGAATGGCAGGTCTTTATGTTCTTCGTTAAATTTATTCCTAAATATTTGATTCTTTTAGTTGCTATTATGAATGGATTTTTTTCTGACTTCCTCCTCAGATTGCTCATTAGTGGTATATAGAAACGCTACTGATTTTTGCTTATTACTCTTGTAACCTGCTGTATTGCTGAAATTGTCTATAAGTTCTAATAGTTTGGTTGTTGATTTTTTTGGGATTTTCTAAGTATAGGAACATATCATCAGTGAATAACAAAATTTTTATATATTTCTTTTTCTTGCCTAAAGCTCTAGCTAGAACTTCTAGCACCATATTGAATAATAGTGGGGAGATTGGGCATCCTTTTCTTGTTCCTGATTTCAGTAGGAAAGATTTCAGTCTTTCCCTATTAAGTACAATGTTAGCTGTGGGTTTTCCATATATGAACTTTATCATATTGAAAAAGCTTCCTTATATTCCTATCTTTCAGAGTGTTTTTAACAAGAAAGGATGTTATATTTTGTCAGGTGCCTTTTCTGCATCAATTGAAATGATCATGTGATTTTTCCCTCTTCAATTTATTAATGTGGTGTAGTGCACTGATTGTCTTATGTTGAACCACTCTTGCAATACCTGGTATAAAGCCCACTTGATCATGATTTTTGCATCCACATTCATTAAAGAAATTGGTCTGTAATTTTCTAATCTCACAATATTTTTATCTGGTTTTGGTGTTAAGGCACCAGGGACTGAAACTGAGACCTCCCAAGTGAGAAGTAGGTGCTCAATGGCTTGAGCTACATCCGCTCCCATCTCCTATCTTTTCAATTTCAAATGTCCTATTTTTGATTCACTTATTCATTCTTCAAATATTTCACATCTACTGTTATATGCCTCTAATGTATTTTCAATCTCATCCATTGTGTCTTTCATTCTCATAAACCCTGTTACTTTTTTTGCAGGTTTTCAAACTGTTCTTTATGCTCACATACTGTCATCTTAATATTCTTTACCTCTTTAGTCATATTTTCTTTCATCTCCATAAATCGATTGAGGAGGTTTGTGTGAACATCATTTATTATTTGTTAAATCCTGAGTCACATCTAGATTCTTGGCTTGTTCCTTTGACTGGGCCATATCTTCCTGTTTCTTAGTGTGGGTGATTATATCTTTTGTTGACACCTAGGAATCTGCTTATGTTGATGATTTTGCTCTGTTGATCAATTTCTCTCTTGCCTAGTGGTTTTATTTAACAGCTCTTCTTTGATTTTTAGTTTAATTTTTCTAAAACTTTATTACTGTCCTGTTTCAGAAGTCAAAACTGTGGCAGGGAGCCACTAATAGGGCCCAACCAGGTCTTCTGTTCCTGGTAAATACTCGAGAGAGACCCACAGGGCTATCAACTCATGGTTTTCCCTTTGGCTTCTCCATGTTTACATCCCCAGTCCCTCCTTGCCGATGCATGAGCACTTTCCTGGCCTGCAGGGGTCCCCAAAGTGGCCCCCTTAGACTACTTCTATGCCTTCTCCCTTATTTTGCAAGAGAGCTGTGCCCTGCCTGAGCTACTCTGATGCCATCTTGCTCACAGCATCTTCAGCAGGAATAAATTCATTCTCAATAAACCACTTTCTTTGCTGATCCATAAGAAGCAAATCTTCATCCATAAAGTTTTTCTGTTTTTTTAATTTCTTAAAACTTTATTAAAGTATATCACTGGTACATAAACAAACATAAATAATAGCTGTGAACTGACAAAACAAACATATATAACATCATACATGACTCTCATACCTCACCCTACCACCAATACCTTGCAATCTTGTGAAACATTTTTAACTAATGATGAAAGAGTATCCTCAAAATATTACTACTAACCAAAGTATCTTATACTTGGTGTATATTTTCACCAAGCCAACCTATTATTAGTATTATTTTATATCATTTATACATGAATATACATAAACAAGTTTATAGTAAAAGTTGTGAACTTACAAAGCAATCAAAAATAACATCAAACAGGAATCACATACATCAAACCACCACCAACACCTTGAATTGTTGTGAGACATTTGTTACAAATTATGAAAGAACATCGTCAAAATCTTACTACTAACTATAGTCCATATCTTACATTTGACGTATTTCCCCTGCAACCCACTCTATTGTTATTTTAAAAATATATTCTATTACAGAAATTGTAAACTTACAAAACAATGATGCACATGTTCAGAATTCCCATACAACACCCCTCCACCAACACACCAAAATATGGTGGAACATTTGATACAGACCACGACACAATATCCTCAGACTATCACCACCAACCATGGTCCACAGCACACCCCCGGCACACTTCTTCCAGACTCCTCCATTATGAACACAGTACACCCTCATCACAGATGCATGAACACTACAGCATTGCTGCCAACCACAGTCCATAGGTCACTCCAGTTGCAGTTTTCCCCATGCTTTCCCACTTTCCCACTATCCTGCAATAGTGACATACATCTATTCTAGCTCATAAGACACTCTTGCATCGGTACCATCAACCACGATTCTCATCCACCTCTGGGTTTACTGTGTTATTCAGTCCCTAGATTATTCCCTAGTTTTCTTTCAATTGACATTTACATCCCTACACTACCCTTTTCAGCCACATTCCCATTTATAAACCAGTTCTTACTCACTATAATGTGTTATCATCAACTCTATACATTTCCATACTTTTACAGGAAGGTTAATTAAATCTACATACATTAAGCATCAATAGTCCATCTCAGTCCTGTTCTTATTGCCTTTAAGAATCCACCACCTACCACAAGGCCTTAAAGATGTTTTCCTACATTTTCTTCTAGAAGCTTTATGGTTCTTGCTTTTATATTTAGGTTTTTGATCCATGTTGAATTAATTTTTGTATAGGGTGTGAGATAGGGGTCCTCTCTCTGTCTTTTGGCTATGGATATCCAGTTGTCCCAGCACCATTTGTTGAATGGACTGTTCTGACACAGCTAGGTGAATTTGACAGGCTTGTCAAAAATCACTTCACCATAGATGTGAGGGTCTGTTTCTGAACCATCACTTCAGTTCCATTGGTCTATGTGTATGTCTTTATGTACTATGCTGTTTTTACTACTGTAGCTAGGTAATATGATTTAAGGTCCAGAAGTGAGAGTCCTCCAATTTTGATTTTCCTTTTTAAGATGTTTCTAGCTATTAGGGACCCCTTCCAAATAAATATGATAATTGTGTTTTTCATTTCTAAAATACTAGAGGAAATTTTATCAGGATAGCATTGAATCTGTAATATTAATTTGCATAGAATTGACATCTTAATGTGTTTTTTTCAGTTTCGGCTTGTCTTCTCTTTAGGAGGAACTGGGAACCGATCCTGGGACCTTCTGGAGTGGGATAGAGGTGCTCAATCTCATGCCACCTCAGCTCCATGATCTACTGCATCTCTTATTGTCTCTCCTCTGTCTCTTTTTCTTGTGTCATGTTGTTGCGCCAGCTCCCCCCACAGGCCAGCACTCCAGCGTGGGCAAGCTCTCCTTACAGTCCAGCCTGCCTTTCACCAGGAGGCGCTGGGAATCTAACCCTGGACCTCCCATATGGTAGACGGGAGCCCATTCACTTGAGCCACATCTATTTCCTTTAAGTTTCTTTAGGAATTGCAAAATAGTCCTCCACAGTGGCTGTACCATTCTGCATTCCCACCAACCGTGCATAAGTGTTCCTACCCTCTCCACATCCTCTTCAACATTCATAGTTCACTGTCTTTTTAATAGTGGCATTTCTGATAGGTGTGAAATGATCATTGAAGTTTTGATTTGCATTTCCCTAATCATTAGTGATGTTAAACATTTTTTCATGTATTTTTTTTTTTGCCATTTGTATTTCTTCTTTGGACAAATGTCTATTCAGGTCTTCTGCCCATTTTGTAGTTGGGTAATTTGTCTTTTTATTGTTGAGTTGTAACATCTCTTTGTATATCCTAAATATTAAGCCCTTATCTGACATGTGATTTCCAAATAATTTTTCCCACTGAGTTGGGTGCCTTTTCACTCTTTTGAAAGTTCTGAGAGGTGCAAAAGTCTTTAATTTTGAGGCAGTCCCATTTATCTATTTTTTCTTTTGTTGCATGTGCTTTGGGTGTAAGGTCCAAGAAACTACCACCTACCACAAGGTTTTTAAGATGTTTCCCTACATTTTCTTCTAGTAGTATTATGGCCCTGGCTTTTATATTTAGGTCTTTGAACCATTTTGAGTTGATTCTTGTATAGGGAGTGAGATAGGAGTCCTCTTTCATTCTTTCAGTTATAGATATCCACTTCTCCCGGCACCATTTGTTGAATAGACTGTTTTGTCCCATTAACATGGACTTGGTAGTTCTGTCAAAAAACAATTGACTGTATAAGTTAGGATTGATTTCTGGATACTCAATTCTATTTCATTGATCAATGTGTCTGTCTTTCTGCCAGTACCATGCTGTTTTGACCACTGTAGCTTTGTAATATGTTTCAAGGCCAGGCAGTGAAATTCCTCCCACATTTTTCTTCTTTTTTAGAATGCTTTTGGCTATTCAGTTGCACTTCCCCTTCCAGATGAATTTGGTAGTTGCCCTTTCTAATTCTGTAAAGTAAGCTGTTGGGTTTTGATTGATATTGCATTGAATCAGTTTGGTAAGATTGACATCTTTATGATATTTATTCTTCCATTTCATGAATACGGAATGTCTATCCATTTGTTTAGGTCTTTTCTGCATATAGATCCTGTACTTCTTTGGTTAAATTAATTCCTAGGTATTTAAGAATTTTTGTTGCTATTGTAAATGGAATTTTTCCCCTGATTTCCTCCTCAGATTGTTCAGTACTTGTGTACAAAAACATTACTGATGTTTGCACATTCATCTTGTATCCTGTCACTTTGATGAACTCATTTATTAGTTCAATTAGCTTTGTCATGGATACTTCAGGATTTTCTAAATACAGGATCATGTCATCTGCAAACACTGAGATTTTTACTTCCTCTTTTCCTATTTGAATGCCTTTTTTTTTTTCTTGTCTAATTGACCTAGCTAGAACTTCTAGTACAATATTGAATAAAAAAGGTGACAGTGGGCATCTTTGTCTTATTCCATTTATTTCTGCTCTAAACTTTATTATTTCTTTCTTTCTGCTTTGCTTTGGGATTGGTTTGCTGTTCTTTTTCTAGTTTCTCTAGTTGTTCAGTTAAATCTTTGAGTTTAGCTCTTTCTTCTTTTTTAATATAGGCATTTAAGGCTATAAATTTCCCTCTCAAGTCTGACTTCGCTGTATCCCAGCAAAGTCTATCTACTGATTTCACTTGCAATTTCTTCTTTGACTCACTGATTATTTAGGAGTGTGCTGTTCAGCTTCCACACACTGATACATTTTCTTTTTTCCTGTCTATTATTGATTTCCAATTTCATTCCATTATGATTTGAGAAGGTGCTTTATATAATTTCAATATTTTTATATTTATTGAGAGCTGCATTGTGCTCTAATATGTGGTCTATCCTGGACAAAGATCACTGTGCACTTGAGGAGAATGTATAACCCACTGAGTTTGGATGCAGTGTTCTGTATATGTCTGTTAGGTCTAACTCATTTATCATATTGTTCAAGTTTTCTATTTCCTTGTTGATCTTCTATCTAGTTCTATCTAATTATGTAGGTAGAGTATTAAAGACCCCAAGTATTATTGTAGATGTCTATTTCTCCCTTCAGTTTTGCCAGTTTGTCTCATGTATTTTGGGGCACCCTGGTTAGGTACATAGATATTTATGACTATTATATCTTCTTGGTGGAATGTCACTTTTATTAATGTATAATGGCCATCTTTATCTTTTATAAATTTTTTGCACAAAATTCTATTTTGTCTGGTATTAGTGTAGCTACCTCTGCTCTTTTTTGATTACTATTTGCATGGAGTATCTTTCTCCAACCTTTCATTTTCAGCCGATTTGTATCCCTTTGTTTAAGGTAAGTGTCTTTTAAGCAGGATATGGATGGTTCATGTTTTTTTATCCATTCAATCAGCCTGTATCTTTTGATTGGGTAGTTTAATTCATTCGCATTCAATGATATTACTGTAAATGCATTAATTACTTCACCATTTTATTGTTTGGTTTTCTTATATCATATATTTTTGTCTGTCTTTTTACTCTTTTGCTTATCCTTTCTCTATTCTTTCTTCTATACTCTCTTCCAGGCCTCTCTCTCCTGTGAAGGACAATTTTCCTGGATAAAGAATTCTCAGCTGGCAAATTTTCTCTTTCAGAATCTTAATTGTGTCATGCCACTGCCTTCTCACCTCCATGGTTTCTGAAGAGAAATCTTCACAAAGTCTTATTGAGTATCCTTGTATGTGATGGTTTGCTTCTCCTTTGCTACTCTGAGAATTTTCTCCTTCTCTTTGACATTTGACATTCTGAGTAGTATGTGTTTTGGAATAGGTCTATTTGGATTTATTCTGATAGGGGTACATTGCACTTTTGGGAGATGCAAGTTCATTTTTTTGAAAGAATTGGGAAATTTTCAGCTATTATTTCCTCAAATACTCTTTCTGCCCCTTTTCCCTTCTATTCTCTTCCTGAAACTCCCATGACAAGTATGTCATTGGGTTTCATGTTGTCATTCAACTCTCTTAAACCCTACTCAAATTCTTCCATTCTTTTTTCTCTCCATTCCTCTCTCTCTTCAATTTCAGCTACTCTATATTTGGTATCACTTATTCTTTCATCTATCATTTTGAGTCTGCTGTTGTATGCCTCTAATGTGTTTTTGATCCCACCTATTGTGTCTTTCATTCCCATGAGCTCTGTTACTTTTCTCTTCAGGATTTCAAATTCTTCTTTGTGTTCACTCAGTGTCTTCTTGATGTCATTTATCTCTTAAATACTCTTCATGACATCTCTAGATGTGTACATTCAAAACTATTTACTTCACCAAGGTGTTGCAGAAATAAAGACATCTGATCTATTTTTATGCTAAATATTGTTAGATTGGTTCTGAGAGGTCTCAAGTAGTGTAAATTGAAATTCCAAATACTCTGAAGGGCATGTATTTAGTTATACCTTCAAAGACCTGACTACAGCAGAAGAACTTTGTTGTAATCTCCTGTTGTGGGTAAACTTCTGTATATTAGACTCCTTAAGCTACATTATTCTTCTTCAAGAAACTTGTCTTTACCCAAGGGTCTCAATTTTAACTTGCTCCATTGTGGTACACTTAGATCGTTCACCTGCAAAGCAAAGAGTTCTCTTAAAAATGGAAATTCCTTGTGAAATGAGCTGTCAAAACACATCAAGGCA